>JBCAUA010828931.1:0-12210 GCA_038406235.1 Peronia verruculata
TCAAACACGTTAGAATTGACTTAGCAACTTTTTGATACCATTTTTACACGCAGAAAAGGCAGTACTTTTAAGAGAAATCAAAAGCTCAAAATGTCATTTTTTAGGCAAAATCCACATTTCAGGACGCGCCCCCCCTTAATGCAGATTTCTGAATTATTCTCGAAGGTCCAGACCAGCCGAAAAATATGAATTACTATTCTTACCATTTCCAAGGGGGCTTCAGTTTTTGTTTTTTCCACTAGTTTATTGAAGAAGTTTGATTTCTTTCTGCAGTAACAGATAAGGAAGACACTGAAAAGAAAAAAAAAAAAAGATCAAGAAGTAAGTGAAGTGACAAAGAGATATCAGCATGTGGACCTTCATCACACATGCACGCACGCCCGCACGCACGCACACACGCACGCACACACACACACACACATGCGCACTGGCACTTGGAAGCGAGAGGTAAAAAAATCAACGAGCAAAATCCTCATCGTTATTCCCATCGATGCCTCAGTCATTTCTTGTCGTTCTGAGTTTGGATTCTGGAGAAAATATGATGACACATGAACAGCATAATTTAATAGTCCTTACTTTGTTTTGTCAATTCATTACTTCACTGTTGTCTGCACATGGATACTGTAAGCCTTTCTTGCCAAAATAATAACATTTGTTGTTTTGCCATTTCATTATTTCAGAGTTGTCTGCACACGGATACTGTAAGCTTTCTTGCCAAAATAGTAACATTTGATGTTTTGTCATTTTATTACCAGTACTTAAATGTTCTCTGCACATAGATACTGTAGTGTAAGCCTTTCTTATCAAAATAGTAGCATTTGTCAATTTCTCCACAAGCTGAAACTGATCCGGAATGATGTGAAATGATCATGGAGTGTCTAGCCTACTATGTATTAAGACTTGAGGTCTGTGGTCTGGCCTGATTTGAGAATGACCACTGGCTCTAACATTTGTTCAGCTTCTCATGTTTCCCTTATGTGAAACACAACAGGGCAGAGTCATTCATTCTTCTCTCTCTTCCTGTTGCAAGGGCATAGCCTCATTTGACCAAACACATGTAAATGCCTATATAGAACATTTAATTCAAATTTTTTTTTGTTTGTTTTTTTTTGTGTGCACATTCTACGTTATAATGCCAGTGGGCGTAACCATCATCACACAAGTAACTTAACTACAAAACCAATTTCATTGAGCCGACGTGTCACTAGATTGCAAAAACAAAACAAAACCAATAATTTATTTGTCACATCACATTCCCTTCACACTCTCTCAGTGTCGTTTACACATAAACATATTACTGTAAGCCATCTTTGCACATACAAAGTATGGTGACGGTGGCCTAGTGGCGGGGTTGTCAGACTCAGAATCAAAAGTTCTGGGTTTGAATCCTGACAGATACTGACATTTCCTGACTCAATGCAGTTAAAATGGCTACCCCAAAAGATCTGATAGAATTCGATCAACTAAAAGGCAGCCACTTTATACACTTCCCAAGAAGCTGAGGACATTTGTGAGTGCCTTCACTGAGTCTGTCAGGGTAATAATAGCTTGCAAAGCGCTTAGAGCTTGTACACACGTACATAATTTTCCTCAGCCCACCCATCTGTGAAACAGGTACCTGATGTATATTGGGGAAAGTACAGTGGCGCTGCACTGCGGCAACGTGGCCTGAAATGGCCAAGACAATTTCCCCTCTTGGGTGTCAGAGGAAGGTCCTTTTACTTTTTCTTTTTACTTTTACTGTTCTGGGATAAGCATACCCTATATATATAGATACTCTCTTAGTAGCTCAAGCTGGTCTCAGGTGCTGCCAAATGACTGTGAGGAGATTCAAATGAAGCCAGTCCACTGCTCCTCCTTCCCCCCCCCCCCTCCCCTCACCACCACCACCACAAATACAGACAATGGTTACTTACGATATGATCACTACTAAGAACACTACTGCCAGCGAGACACCTATCTCTATCCCTGCCATGGACTCCTGGCTCCCTGCAAAGGGTCAAGGACAGGTCAGACAAGCACTGCCTACACTCCACAAAATGGCTCCTTACCTTAACAGTCAGTGTTCTACAAAAATGACATGAAGCAGACTTATGCCCAAATACAACTGACACCCCCTGGCTTTCCTGAGTACCAGCGCCATCAGATGGTGTGACGTGATTAAGATAAAATGCAATATACTACTAGAATTCTGAAGTATGAATTCAGTCATAAGTCATGTCAGCATTACTCATTAAATGACTTGTACACTATTTCCAAAGTGCTGATAATGACATATGCCACTATGCCACAGTGGTAATAAAAAGAAAATAAACCTGGAGTTTTCTTAACAGCCACAAATAATATGTCTCATGGATCACTCAATGTTGAGATAAAACTCAGGAGAGATCCTACCATGGGGATGAGCTGTCTCACTCACCCCTTCCTTCCCCACCCAATGAGCCATTTTGCAAAGTGAAATCAGACTAAACTGACTAAACACAAAAATGTAAACGCAGCGTCGCACTGTCAAGTAACAGAACGACATACGGGGAGAGCTTCATGCTATCAATTAACTTACTAATAAGAAATAAGAAGCTGTCATCATGTAGGCGGATATTTCATTGGGTTCGATATCTTATTGTTCCTGACAATTTTAATGTAAACGTACATCTAGACTAAGAAATAACAAGCTGTCATCAGGTGGGCAGATATTTCATTGGGTTCAATATCTCTTGGTTCTTACCAATTTCAATGTAAACGTACAACTAAAAAATAACAAGCTGTCATCAGGTAGGCAGATATTTCACTGGGTTCAATATCTCACTGTTCCTGCCAATTTCAATGTAAACGTACTACTAAGAAATAACAAGCTGTCATCAGGTAGGTGGATATTTCATTGGGTTCGATATCTCATTGTTCCTGATAATTTCAACATAAACTGCTTACTTCTTCCCTCAACACTGACATGGCCTTGGGGTCATTAAAAGTGTAGTGTAAACAACAGCACAAAATGTTCAATCTTCTCTATTCAAATAAATGGAAAATTATCTTGTCTTTCGATTGTTTTATTTGTTTTCAACAAAATGAAAATTCAACCTATTCTATCCTACATAAACAGTTTTGGCATCTGAGTGGGAAAATACTTAGAAACGGCCCTAACTAGCAATTGCTCGGAGCAACTTCTGACTCATTTGGTCTTGGCGCAAGACATATATCTATATATGTATCCCACTTTTTTTCAAAGTCTTCTTAATGTCACTGACACCACACTATGACTGACTCAATACAGCAGTAAATATGAGATGTGACACAATGAAATCAGGCGCTCGTCAAATTTTGAGCATATGAAGTTATTGGTATCACTGTGAAGATTATTTATTTCCCTTTCAGTGTGTGAAAAACGTATTGGTCTACCTTAAGTAGAAGTTGAGATATTGGCAATTAAAGGTGATGGGGGTGACCTGTTGTTGCAGCTGAATTTAGTGAGAAAATGGCCGATTACTTTTGTAAATCGTTCTTTACCTTTGTTAGGACATGCCACAAAATTACAATTTTTGGGCCTTAACTCGCTCTATTTCTGTCAGCTGAACTCTGAAAGCGCATTTTTAGATTGATATAGAAGGGTTTGGTGAAGAAAAAAAAAATACATTAAAAATTCATTCACTGTTGAAAAACACATGATTTCTCTGATCGGCTCAATTTGACGAGCGCCTGATTTCATCGTGTCGTGTCTCATATTATAAAATTTCATATAAATCAAAATACATGCATAAAATTCTTGTCTACAAAAATAAAAAAAATTTAAAACTGTTCTCTATTCACCATTACTTGAATTAGGTGAAGAACTTATTGAAAAAAAAAGGAAAGAGGAAAAAAAAATTAAATAGAACATACATCTATATATTATCGTATTCATTAGGAAATTATTTGAAAGACAAAGTAAGCTTGCCATGAAGATAAACTGCATAAAAATTGACATTGATAAAGATTATTCTCTACCTGTGGGAAGCAAATATATGAGAAGTGTAATAACTGAAGCTTGGTGACCACATGAACTAGAAAGAAGAAAATGTCCATCAATTCACCCTTGGAATGATTTGGCTAATCTCATATGAAGGAAGCCAGTAGATATCTTAACCCATGGTCTGATGTGCAGACCCATTTGAACTGCGTATCACAACTCTTTTGGGGGATGTGGAAGATGAATACATCAATTTCAGAAAGATTTAGAATGAATCATCAGAATGAAATGATTCATTCTCTGCCCATTACTAATAATATATCAATAATGACCCCTGACCCAATTTCATCCATTACCAGTATATCAGAAACTAGTTTTTGTTAATAAAGCCAATTAACTAGTGTATTACACAGCTGTAAAAGCCCCACTGTAAATGTTGGCCAAATTTATCAAAACCTAGGAATTTCAGGTGACAACAGGCATCATATTCTATGATATGGCAAAAACATAAATGGATGGTGACCAGCAAAAAACAAAAAAGAAAAAAAAACATGGGCAGAGAATGAATTAATGGTAACCAAAGTCAAAAAGCAAACTTCAACACGCAGAAATGTGTATCACAAATATCCTCTCTACCAGCAAACTTGTTACACTTTCTCAAAATGTGAGTCCAAGCTGACTAACCACATTGCAAACTAATCTTCCCTCACAGATTTTTACATAGGAGACTTTGCAAAAATACTGACTGTTGTCTTCCAGATTACTTCAGATACTTGGTAATTGGGAAGAATAATGTTGTAAAAGTGAAACACCTGACAAGGTAATTGTGCATGGACTCACATGTTATAAGACACCATATAAGTAGACAGGCCACTTTCTGAATACAATGACAGGTCACTCTTTGAATACAGTATAGACAAAATCAATATCCACTTTAACACAAAGACTTATTTAATTCATGAGTATTATCAGGGACGTCAACTTGTATTCTAAAACAGTGTATGCAAATGATCCACGACCCACATTGTCATAAAGGGAGCTTGCAGTAGCTCTAAAATTTAAGTAGAAAAAAAAACATGGTTATGGTTTATATAAGCTTTTCAACCTCCTGCAGTGGTGGTTACCTCAGCTGTCCACAACCGAGGTCAAAAAATAACACAACACTATTGTGTTTTGTGATTATTGTGCCCAACTACACAAAAAAAAAATAATAATAAGTTGCCTAAATATGAAATATGTTCTATATCTGCTATAAAGTCCGTGTTCCCATTACAGTAGGACGTTTAAATCTCTATCTGTCATTCAATATTTTTTTTCCAGTTCCTTAAGTTATTGCCATCCTGGTTGACAAGTTAAATTTGGGACTAACTTCAATAATATTAAACTTTTCACATCACCTCCGATGACTAACATGCATAACTGATCCCAACATTTCATGCCCCCTCACACTCCTCTTGCGCTGGGTATTCTGTGAACAAATAAAATCATCTCACGCATCTCCCATTGTTGCATAATGTCAAAAGTAAAAATTTTTTAAATTTAACTATTTTCTTCACCTCAACCATCATTCATGACCAGCATTCTGTAACCAGGATTATTTTGCACACAAAAACTATTTGCTTGGGGCAAATGAATCAGAAATCGTGCAGGGAGATTTCAAGTTACAGCCGCTTTCAACTATTTTCCGACTGAGATATCAAAATTTTTTATGTTTTCCACAAAATGAAAATTCAACCTTTTCTAATCTGGAAAAAAAAAAAAATATTGGTATAGGAGTCGGAAAATAGTTAAAAACAGTCGTAACTCATGATTGCCTGGAGCGAGTTCTGACTCATTTGCTCTGAGCGCAAGACAAATACATGTCTTTGAAACGGTATACAAAAGAATTACTTCATCCTTGCTCTTGTTACAGCATACTCATGTGTGCACAAAAGTGTGTTTGCTTTTTTTTTTTTTTTTAATGTAGAGTTCTAAACTGATTACTTTGCCAAAAAATTGCTCAAATAATATCTACAAATCTGTGTGTTTTACATTTGATGGTGCAAATTTTAATGTTTTCACCTAAACTCTATTAGGAGATCGCATTGTGCATTTTTGAAACAGAATTCATATTTGAATTATCACATAATAGAAAATATTTCTTTATATCCCAGCTTTGGACAATGATGCTGACATCCTATAAAAAGTAAAAGTAAAAGTACTGCCCCTTGACCACCAAGAGGGGAAATTGGCTTGGCAGCGCCATTTGTACTCCCTCCTCCCCCCCCCTCCCAATAAACAAAAGGTACCAGTTTTACAGATCGGTGGGCTGAGGAAAATTGTGTGTTAAGGATACAACACCCAACTGTTGCGATTTGAACCACCAATCTCTGCTTCCACAGGCCGCAGCACAAATCACTGGGCTAACACTATAGTGTTCCTACAAACTTGTAAAATTTGATGCACATGGAATGAGTAGTAGGATTTTCTGATTTTGTTAAAATACCCCAAAACTGTGTGTTTCATGGAATTTCCCATATAAGATGGGCTCTCCGGGGATTGAAAGGATCAGATTTACTACGTGAAAAGATTAATTAAGGAGAAGCCAGCATCTTGAAGCCTTTATCACAGGATCTGCCTCGATATTTCTTCACTTCTTCAAATCACTCTGGTTTACATTTCAAAAGAGAGAAAATGACACAACCAACCCAAGATGGACCCTACAAATCTCAGAAGCTGATCAACTCCAAATTTAATGGTAAGATTCTGACTGAAAATGACAGATCAGTTTTATAAATAATATCAGTAAGAAGTTGGAAGATAAAAAAAAAAATGTTTATCACAAGAGTTAATCAATCAAAAGCTGGGTGTCCTTTGGTCTGTGAGGGTCTGCATCATCTGTGCCTGTATCTGCTGTGATCAGGACATACTCCTGCACAAATGAAGAACAAAAAACAAAAAAAATTTTCAGAGTGAGTTTCACACCAAGATTTACTTGTTCTTGGAATACAATAACAGAGACGAGAAACCATTTTCACCCAAAAGTCATAAACTTGGATCTCGATCTTCAAACACCAGAGCATGCGCAAAATTCTATCATACACCGGTTTCACCATTATCGTGCAGGATTTGTGTAGCATTAAAATTTATTTTAAAACCCTGATGAACAGCAAAAGTCAGCGGTTGATCGGCAAAAAAAGGAGAAAAGTCAGCAATGATCAGAAAGTCAGATTTCCTACTGAGGTGAAATGACTGTCATAAGTAAAAGATTGCTTGCAAGTGACAGTTTACACATACTTTAATTTCAATTTATGAAAAAAAAAATTCTGCTAATAAAGAGAAAACATTGCACATCTGTTTCAAATGCTAAATTCATTTTGATATCACTACATTTTGATCAAACAAGGAACAGAATGAATTCAAAACGTAATAATATAAGGGCAGGGAAACCAAAATTTACTCATCTTCCATGTCAGCCTGCCCCTGAGCTTCCCATGCAGACCTTACCTTATTGGAAAAGGATTTCCAAGAACATGTTACATAAAATACAAAAATACAACTTTGGTTACCTCCATATCTTCATGTCAGATTGTCTGGTAGCCAGAACGAACAGCCTTTGTGCTATCCCACTCGACAACATTAAATCCCAGCACACCAGCAGTTCCCAGCACCACCATGATCAACAGCTGCCACTGCAGCAGCAAGACACTGCTATAGTAGAAGGCCACAGCTGCTGCCACTGACTGTAAGGCAACAAAATACAAAAATAAGGAAACATCATCTTTTCTGACTTCTTTAATTGAGACGCAACACGATGAAATCAGGCACTTGTCAAACTGAGCCAACCGGAGAAATCATGTGTTTTTTCAACAGTGAATGATTTTTACCTATTTTTTTTCTTCACCAGACCCTTTCTATATCAATCTAAAAATGTATTTCAGAGTTCAACTGACTGAAATAGAGCGAGTCAAGGCCCAAAAATTGTAATTTAGTGGCATGGCCTAACAAAGGTAAAGAAGGTTTTACAAAAGTGATCGACAATTTTCTCATTAAATTCAGCTGCAGCAACTGGTCACCCCCATCGTCTTTAATTGCCAATATCTCAACTTCTATTCAAGGTAGACCAATACTTTTTTCATACACTGAAAGGGAAATGGATAATCTTCACATTGATACCAATAACTCCATATGCTCAAAATTTGACGAGCACCTGATTTCATCATGTCGCATCTCAATTTAAAGCTAAAACTAACACTTCAACATTGATTTTCTTTTTTTCCTGGCCATTATAATAAACTAATGGCTTTTCTAAACTCTAAACGGAAAGCAGAAAACCACAAGGCATAACATTAAGAAGGGTATGCAAGCTCACCATGGGTCAGAGGACAGGACTAAAGTAAACATATCCACTTGTCCTTTGCATATATATTTATTTGATACTCAATGGACTTTCTGTGTCTTTGATACACTTAAATACCCACACCCCTTTCTCCAGTGCTTGTGAGTGGCTCTAAAGAGTGCAATCTTTAGAACATCTGTGAACATTTCTACTCTTGGGATTATCGCATTAAACAAAAAACAACAACAACAACAAAAATGAACAAAAAAAAAGTGAGATAAGAATTTTGACATGTATCTGAGCTCAAAAGAATCTCTCACTATTTTGTAATAGATTTCCAGAGCTGAATATTATTATTAGTTCAATTATAAAAAATCACAAATACCAGCACTGTCAGAAGTTTCAGGTTAACTTAAAATGCAAAGTCAAACAATTTTTATTTCAAAATCAACATTTCTGTGAAAAAAAAAGTGAACAGACTTCTTTTCTTTGGAACAGATTCATTTTCACACAAAACTGAATATCTAATTTCCTTGGATTTGTGAATTCATCAGAAATGGTAAGAAAACTGGCTGAACAAATTACACAGCCATAGCTCATCTGCCACAAGTTATAGTGGTTTTTGAGAAAAATCAACAAACTTATTTTACTCAAGTCAAAGCTGCAATTTAGTTGACCTGAAAAATTCCAATTTGTGAATACTGGAGATGAGCTGTAGGGGCTTTTTTTTTGGGGGGGGGGGGGGGGGATTCTGTCTTTTCCCTCCCCCCCCCCCCCCCCCCCCCCCCCCATCTCACATATAATATAATGCTGACAACTTAAAACAAGGACTTGGGTAATTGTGCAATCATCATAATGAAAATATGAGGCAATCAAATAGGTGACTCTGGAATATTTGGCTTACCTGAACAAACTTAAAGAGTGCAAAGGCTGGAGAACTGTCCTCAGGGTACAGAAAACCAAGAATGGAATAAATCTGTACAAAAGAAATTTCGCAGGATGAATTTACTCAAACAATGGATGTCCTGGGTGACAAAGTGTGTAAAGTTCAGCATGAATAAAAGACATGATATAAAGGAAAATGAGTGTTGATTTAAAACAAAATTCTTGTTTATTTACTGCCCATTTGAAATCAATGCAATTTTTGGTAAAAGCATAGCTTATTCCAGTTGGGTAAAATGTCTATACATGCATCACAAGCCAAATCTACTGGCTACATCTAGTGATGTAATGTAAAACCATGATTAAAAAAAAAAAAAAAAACTAACTCTGTTTACAATAAAAAAAAGGTTTCTATTTGCACGGGCCTACTGAAACATAGCTAGGCCATTCTATCCCAAATGCTGTTCTTCCTTCTTTTACATTTGTTTTATTTTTAATTTTTTTTTTTCTAACATTTTGTTGCCTTGTAATGCCAACATGGTGCATGGGCCCATGTTATAAGAGAAGACGCAGCAGTTTCTCTATCAGTATCCACATGGATCTAATTTGATGTTTCTTATATGGTTGCACATTTACATCTATTATTATTCTATAGATACAGCCCAGGCTATATGTTACGTCAGAAAACTCATGTGGAACAAACAAAACAAAACAAATTGATGATGTACTTTTTGCTACATGCTTATCTAAGATTACATTAAGAATATCTCCAAAGAACTTGGTTGGTCCTTGTTTTCTAGCTGTGTAGCTTAAAGTCACAGTTTTTCAAATTTCGCTGAAATTCATTGAAAAATAAAGCTTTTATGGCAATATGCATAAGACATTTTACTGTAATTTATGGCAGAAAGCCTCAGCCAGGTGCTAATTGTTTAGTGCCAATGACTGGCACCAAATGGTGAAACTAGCTCCAAAGCCTTCTTTATTATATCAGAAAAAAAAAAAAAAAAGAAAAAAAATTACTAAGAGTGCATACCTGAGTATTAAAGCTGCTGTCACCAAATCCTAAAAGGAAACTGCACAGTATTGCCACATATTGGCTGTAAAAAAAAAAAGTGAAAATCTATATATTATGTGTACAATAATAAAATAGCTTCTTTCAATGGCAAATTTTCACACTATAAAATTAGCAAATTGTCACAAAAGAATATTTCAGTTTCTTCCAGTATTACATTCCTTGTAAACTACATTAAATGCTATTTTCGATATATTACTGATCTATCAGTAACTCAGCCCTACCTCCAATTTTGTGCTTGAACTTTGGCACTGCTATTCTTTAGTGGTCCCAACCTCTCAAGCAGCCCGAAAGTACAAATGGCACATATCGATATTGTGATGATTATGCTTAGTCACTTAGGCTATTAGAATGTATTCTGTATAACAAATAATAGAACAACCCCGCTGAGTTAACCTGCTGGGACCCTCCACCAGCGCAAGTCCACCCTGATGCTAACATGTAGCGAGCGGATGATGGTCCTCCCTAATGTTAACATCTATGAGACCCTCAACCAGCACAAATCCACCCTAACGCTAACATGTAGGTCCAATGAGCAGGTGAGGGTCCTCTCTAACATTAACATGCAGTCGATATGTGCTATTTTTACTTCCTGTCTGAGCTCCAGGCTGTGCGAGAGGTCAGGACCACTACAGAACGGTAATGCCAGAATTTTTGTGACTTGATATGCTTTTGTTGGAGAATCCAGTTTTTTCTCATTTTCTACGCATTGCTCATTTAATTTCTGTTACATTAATTTGCAATTGCTAGGGCCCAAGTTAATATTTTTTTTATCAAAACAGTTTTGTATCTGTTACATCCTACTAGGAAAATTTGGCCAAAAATTAATTATATATTCCCAAAATGTTTATGTCTGAAAAAAAGAGTTAATTATTCATGATGTAAACACATTGCACTTTGATCACTTTATGCTATTAAAACAAATTATTCCCTTTAATAAGATGTTCTCTAGCTTGACAAGATATGACAAAACAATGCACTACAATATACATATCATACATCTTGTCATAATGACATATATTACATAAATAGACTTTTAATCGAAATAGTCGTCCACGGTTGACTGAAAGGGAAAACAGAATAAAACTTTAGTTGTGGCCTCGCCCTGATGCTCCCTTGTTTTGTTCTCATGCCTCTTTAAAAGATACTTATCATCATTTGATCAACATTCATTAGCACCTGGTTAACAATTCACTGAAAACTAAACATTACCATTAAAATTTTGATGTTAGAATGTTCACTAATTTAAGTAATTCACTCCAACAAGGAGCCCACAAACCAAACAGCTTCAGGTCCTGCATATTCAGTCCCAAAAGTTGCAAATACCTACCATTACTATCTTGTAAAAGACGTTTTATTGCCTTTTTGATTCTAAATGGCAGAAATTGAAATAGTCCTTTAAGTTTTATCAAAAACTGAAATCGCTATGCAACATGTACTTTTTTTTTATGGAACTGTTCAGTTAATTTATCTTACCATGAAAAATGACAAGTTGTAACCTAATCTTCTATTTTTTAGAAACTCTCTGATCTGCATACATAGAGATCAAAGTCTATAAATCCATTATCATAAAAGAAAATGTAACCAAAAACTAATTTGTTTACACGTAAAAGGACCTTTTTTTTTTATTCTTTTCTTTCAACATAAAAATCTTACTTCGATTCGATATATGTCACTTTCTGGCTGTCACGAATGGGAGAATCCTCTGGTAAGTTGATGAAGATGAGATAAAACGCCACCATATGGATGATGTATCCCAACACTACGATTGGATCACGTCCATGCGCCTTTGTCTTACTTCCCAGTAGCCCAAAGAGGATGCCTCCTATGAATTAAGAACAAATGCTTTGTGATTAAACCATATGTCTTGCGCCCAGGGCAAATGAGTCACAAATCGTGCCAAATGAGTTCAAGTCACAGCCATTTTTTTAACACTTTTCACTATTTTTCGACTACGGTGGGGGGGGGGGGGGGGGGGGGGGGGGGGGGGGGGGG
>JBCAUA010828942.1:0-14307 GCA_038406235.1 Peronia verruculata
AGATAGATAGATAGATAGATAGATAGATAGATAGATAGATAGATAGATAGATAGATAGATAGATAGATAGATAATCCCATGAGAATTATCTGTGTTGGTCTCTTGAATTTCTGCCATGTACAATACATAAACATAGCATGGGTCCAGACTAGATCGAGCTAGTACATGGCAAAAACGAAAAACCAGACTAGAAAATAGGAGAAAAAAATGTGGGCTCGCATATTGTCTGGTAGAATATCATTGTGTCTCGTTACAACAACAACTAGATGCAAGGATCCTGGTTCTGTTGGGTGTTTTATCATTTATTACTCACAATGAATGTTTTATAGAGGACAAACGTAGAAAAAAAAAACTTGATATACACCGTTCATTATGTTGTGTAGGGCCTTAGATGCATTTGATCTTGGGTTTTGCTTTTCTTTCCTTCCATGTTTTTTTTTTTCTCCTTTTTTAAAAAAACTTTTCTCATCTGTTTTCTCATCTTATTTTTTCATTTCTTTTTTTCTATATTTTCTGTCCTCCTCCTCCTTCTTAAAAAAAAAAAAAAAAAATCCCGCTCCTCCTCCTCCTCACCACTTTCTTTTTTTTTTTCGGGGGCTGGGAGTGGGTTATTTCTTGTAATAAAAGAAACCACTTTCAGGAGACGCTGCCGCTACCCCCCCCCCCCCCCAAGATTCTTTTAGCAACTATGGGAGTTGAATCAGTCACATTAATTCCTACAAACCTTGCAGTATTAACTGATGAGAATCTGTTCTTTGTTTTGAAAACCAGAATTGACCATTAATATGCTTGTTAAAATTATATATTTTAATATATTAGAAGACAAAAATAGGGATACAACTTCTATATGATCAAAAACAATTTTAAGCATCAACGAATGATCTTGAAAACATGGCTAGATGTGAGTTGCTTTTTGGAAGTTATATCCTCAGTATTCTTCTGAAACCAGGTGCCTATTTTCTTTGTTTGTTTGTTTCTTGTATTTCTTTTAGGGTTAAAATAACTCTACTTTTATCGAAACTGCATTTGAAATCGATTTAAGATACAAGACATGTTCTGGAATTTACTTAAACATTTGCCTGTTGAACCCAGGAGATCAACATTTAATAAGCTACACTTTGAACTAGAATGACAGCTTATAAATTGTTTTCTTTAGCTATTCTTTTACATTTTATTTAAAGGGATGGATACTTTTCCAAAGTATAGATGGAAGGGAATCTAGACATTAAAATCCTGAGTTTTATGTTCTTTTATCTATGTAAAACTTGTCTATTGATTATCAGGGCTTAATATTTCATGAGCTGCATTCTGAAGAGAATGTAAGCTAGATGTTCTTTTATTTTACTCTTGGTTCAGAATAGCCAGATAGTGAGATGATATCTTTTCCCTTACTGCATATGGAACTATATCTAGATAATTAAGTCTGGTGTTAAGATGTACTATACATGTATATTTTAAGTCTTGCATTTTGAAATAAAGAATAGATTTTTTTTTTTTAATCTGTTGAGTTTTTTAGAATCTGGCCCCCCCCCCCTTCCCCATTTTGTTGATTTTTTTCCCATTTTGTTGAGTGTTTAAGTTGGGATCTGTTCTGATATTTGCTGTAATATTGATCAAAGAGCTTGTAGGATTCTCTTTCCTTTCAGTTCTATACTCATTTTGTTTACTGCATTTGTTTCTTTATGCGATGTGAAGCACAAATGTGTTTTATCTTTAATAGTGTAATTCAAAGACGGAACATCTTGCTTTGGATTTCTGTAGAAGTGAACTTGATCTTTTTGTTGATTTATTTTTGTCATATTGTTTTTAGCTACTCAGACGTTATTACACTAAATCATTTTTCTTTTATTTTATTTCATTTTTATCATAAAGGGAAGGTTGGCCATCCTTCTCATTTTTCTTTGGAGAAACCTCATTAGTTAAGATGAATAAAGAAAATGTGCACATCGAAAATCGTAGTGTAATTTTTATTGTTTTACAACCAGTCCATAGTGAATTCACCTCTTGGATTATTGTGTAGATCTATTTTGATTGCTTCAGAGCCAATATGCGGCGAAAACCCATCTTGGCCTTCAACAAAGCCAAACAACACCAGATGGTGTTCGTTTTGTGTAGAAATATAATTTTACTCATACAAAGAGTAAAGATGTATAATGTAATGCAGTTGTGCCAACAACCATGCACAGGAGGTTGGAAAGCTTACAAAGAACAGCGTAAAGTCAATCTGCAACTACTCCGGGGTAAACAAAATATAAACGTCTACCTCTCCTATGACTGACTCAGTCCCAAAAGAAATTTTCACGTCTTACTCGAGAGAATTGAAATGCAAAGCTCAGAAAAAGAGTGTTGAACAAGAACATTGTTCACAACTAACTGGGACCGCTGTTGTGTCAAGGTAAATTTGAAATTTCCAAAATGACAGCGTTGCTTGTGAAAGGAAATATCTTAATGATGAATGGTAGCCTATTCTCATCTGTATCGAATTAGTAACTGAAATTAGTGAAATCAGTATTCTGTCTCAAATAGTAATGTCACAAACAGTTACTGAGCCATGGAAAAATGAAATGTAAGGAAGACATTTTTACAGTCTGTCTAACATCTATGAAAAATAAAATAACCCTCTTTCACGAACACAGCTTTATAAGAGACCCACTTTGCCTCAGATCGTGTTTGAAATGTTCAGATGAGGAGACAACAGAACGAAAGGAACTGAAATGTCACTGATTAAATTAGATGGCAAAGTAATAAAGACCGAAACATACAAGTTATTGCACCTTTAATTAGAATGAGCAATGTTTCAATGGTCGTCAGTGATTTATTGGATAGAAAAAAGTACAAATATTTACTGATCCATAGTTACAAGTATATTAAAGTTTCAGCAGGATTTCCAACTACATGTATTAACTCCCCCCCCCCCCTCCTCCTACTTCCCCTCCCATTCCTAAATCATTCCTAACTTTAAGGTTTCCACCCCAGGGGCCCCGGGGTATATAAATAGGTTCTCTACTCCCACCGGCAGGCGGTGTAAGCCCGCCATCGGTAGGGTGTCTCCCATGGAGTGCTATCCTCGACAGTCCTGGGGAGACATCTTTCCTCTCTCTCTCTCTCCTTGCTCCTGTCTTCTGTCCCGCTCTCTTTCCTCCCTTCTCCTTGACGTGTAAACGTATCTTACAGTAAACGTATCTTACACAATATAGCCATAATTGTGCTGATGTGTCGTTAAACCCCGACACAACTCAACACATAACTTTAAGGCTGAAATTTTATAGGGTTCATTGCAAACAATGATATTAATCTGAGAATTTGAAAATCTTTCTAAAGATTTCAGCGTTGACAGTTGACAGTTTCATCAGTCAAAGGATACACAACCAAATGACTTTGTAGTTGCACAGATAGTCTGAGACCCAAATACCTTTTTATAAACAATTATTTAAATATTTATCGCATGCCACTGTTCGTCTGTCTTCTACAAAATATATCGTCTGCCGCCTACAGAACCACTGAAAACATAATAGCATAGGACGAAACAAAAAGTAAGACCTAACATAAAATGAAACAATGATTGCGTGATGGCAGTCCGTAAAATCTTTATTATAAAGTATAACAATATAATAAACAAGGGTTTCATTTGGCAGTCCATTAAATTTATTCATTTTTATTGACGACATTATAAAATGAAGCAACTTCAATCTTGTAAACATCTTATCAAAATAAGCCTTTTATATGTAATGCATGGATCAAAAATAAATACGGATATAAAAAAATAAAAAGACAATCCCCGGCTGATATCACAAGCAATTTAGTACTTTAAATAGATAAATTGCAACAATATACAACAAAGAAATAGTGTATGATACTCTTGAATGGGACTTATTTTTGCCTGGAACAAAAAGATGACTAACATCGAGTCATTTTATCACTAATTAAATTACTCTCTTTATTAGATCCATTGGGTATAAAACAAGCATTTAAAAAAAAAAAACGAAACAAAAAATGTACTCTGAAATGTGCAAAACAAAAAGTGAAAACAAAAAAAAATATGTAAATAACTATAAGAAGAAAGCACTGTCATCATATCATCAATTTTTCTAAATCTTTGGTTGAGCGACTTTCAAAGAAAATGGGCAAAGATTGGCATTTTTTTTTTTTCAAAAGAAAATGATGTCCCATTCTTTCAATTCTAAGAAGGTAGGGTTATCGCGGCTTTAATTCCATACCCAGTTTTGATGAGAAGAGGTTTTGTGGGTAAGAATTTGGAAATTTTTACGGATAGCGATTTTTCATTATCAAGGATTATTTAACATAAGTAACGTACACAGGAGACTTCCGAAGTAATCTAGCCCTCGACTCATCCGAGAAGACAAGACCAAGGAGCCAGGTGATCGTTGACTCACGAAAAAAAAAAAAAAAATGCAAGCAGGTTCTATCTCATCTCTCCTCACCCTCGTAAGATTCGAATCCGCGACATAAGTTTTTCTTCGTGGAGCAGATGGCTAATCCCTCGTCCACGGCCCCTCCGACCTTACTTTGCAGTATTTGTCATTAGGTCTATACCGCGTATGCTCAGCAAATGGAAGTAATTTGCCAGACTGACCAAAAAACAAACAAAAAAAAAAAAAGCAAAGCCCATTTGCATGCCGCTATATAAAAATTTTGTACGTTCATTGTATTATGTGGAGATAATGACAGAGAAAGAATTAAGGAAAAAATATCACTATGTTTGTCATACAAATAAAAATAATTCTTCTACATATAATAATAGAGAGTATCTAAATAGAGATGTAGAGATCCTAAGGGCCTCACAATTTATTATTACCCTGATAACCCCCATCCCACCCCCCCCCCCACTCCCACCCCAAGGAAAAAACAGCATCCAAAGACGTTCTGTCTCTCTTCTCAAATAGTAAGATCACAACGCAGCAGTCACATTTTACACATCAAAACAAGATAAGAGGGCTATGAAAACAGTTTTATACCATCTGTGATAAGAATATTGTAAAAATTACTATTATTATTGTCATTATTATTGTCAGATCTGCCATCTCTAAACATTCTCGTGTCACAATTTCGAATACAGGAACTTTTTATGTGTGGTCGTTTAAATGTGCAAGAGGGTGATGTGCAAGTGAATGTACGATTAATATTCAATATTGTGCTTAAATTTTGCCATTTATTTACATAATTTTGAACTCAGTTCGTTTCATACTGGGCAAAAAGAATCTACTCTTGTGGAAAAATAAATTTATCTTATCTTATCATATCTTATCTCAACTCTTCCACTTCTCCTCCGCCCCCTCTTTCTTCCCCTCCTCCTTGGTCTGCTTCTTTTTCTCAACCTTTAACTCCGCCTAGGGTCGCCGAGACGCCTCCTGACAAGCGATACTTTTGGACCTGGCTCTCTGAAAGTACAACGGATTCTCTTTGTCCATTCCTGGATGTTACTGGTCCATCCTTTCTTCTGCTTACGCCTCCCCCTACCCCTCCCCCTTTTCCCCTATCTTTAAATCCTACATTACTTTATCTCAGTATTGCGTGACGTTGAACATCACCTTCTTAACAAGAAGTTTAACAATTATGTTATAGGTTATCAATTTCTTGACACAAACAAATTTCAGACGACTTCTCTAAACAATATTTTTTTTTTCTTTAAGATGTTATAAATTTCTTCATACACATACATTCCAGACGGCTTCCTCTGAACAAGAAGTTTAGAAAACATGATATCAATCTCTTGATACACATAAAGTTAGGAAGTGTCTATTTACGCGACTGGGTCTACCTTGAACACTCATCACCAGCTCGTCGGACCTACAGTGGACTTGCGCTGGTCGAGGGTCCCAGAGGGTTAAGCCAGCGGGGTTGGTCTAATTCATTTTAATCCTTAGGAAAAAAAAACTGGCGTGTAGGGGAGAAGATTTTCTTTATTTTCCGACACGTGGGACAGCGCTCGTGATTTTTCCGTTATCATGAGTAACGTACTCAGTCTAGTCGTGTAAATAGACTCGGGCATAAATTTAAGAGGACTCTTCTTAACAAGCGTTTTGGGAGATATGCTATCAATTTCTTGATACATATAAATCTGAATCTAATCAGTTTTCATACACTGGGAATTCTTTGACCATTTTCACTACAACCCTAAGATGTTATGTTTGGCTGCAACGTCGGGATTGGGTTAGAAGAATGCTATATAAACAGTTGTGCTAATCAACAACCTGACATATTTCCAATCCTTAAAACAGCAGGATTGAAAAAAAAAAGAAAAGAAAAAACTCTCGAGATCTAATATGTCTAATAAAACACAAAATAACTACTAGGATAAGGAAGGATAAACTGTAGAAAGGGGAGAAAAAAAATTGACGTAACCGTCGCAATATCATGAAGGTAGTGTTGATGTTAAAATGCTGTTGGCAAAAAAAAAAAAAATGACGTCCAGCCAGTTTTATATTGTTCTGATCTACAAATAAAAATAAAATGACGAAGTATCGGCTCTTATAGAAATGGAATCGGGCTTATGTCCCGCATTCGTATTTGATACTAATAAAAGCTTCCAAAAACGAATAACAACAACAACAATAATTAAGACAGATTAAATAACAATACATCTACAAAGATACCCAAAATGGCACAGCAATATAATAATAAAATTACAATAATGGTTCGGATGGAAATTCCACATCCACCTCTGCTACTGAAGTACAAATAGGTATCAAAAAACAACAAGAACATCAATTAAATATGAAATGGCAAATGAAAACCTTTTATACATAGTTTTCTCTCACTCGTGATTAGATGCAAAGTACTCTGTACAATTTGCCAAGGTTCACACATTGAGATTCTGAAGATATTCATTTTGGTCCCGATAACTAAATGCCATGATATTGATATGTGTTAATGTCTGATTCCTTTTCCCACAAATATCAGTGACAAAAGGATATGTAGATCAGGTGATACAGTTCTCAAACATATCTCAATCTTGCGACAAGCCCATAAATCCTTTCCTACAGATGTGATGTGATAGTGTCCAGCGTCCACACACCCCTCTCTAACCCCCCCCCCCCCCCAAACCTCCAGAAAAAAAAAGGAAAGTGGATTCCCGCACATCAAACTAGAACTAGAATTTTATTTACGGATCAGCTCCAAAGAGAACAAAGGTAATCCCTCCCAGATTTGAAAATTAACCCCTCTTGAATAATTTGAAAATAGCAGTTCTACAATAAAGTGCTGATACGTGTTGTTTTTGTACAACGGGCTTGCTCTGGTTTCCTTGATCTGTAAGTAAAAGTTGTTGTTGGATGCAAGAGTCGGTGAGATTCACGCTCTGTTTTGTTATGTTTTGTTTTTGAGCCGTTGGTGCGGGGCACCACCATGTCCCCTCTGTAAGACATATAGATTTGATGGGAAACTGTCGAGAGTTAGATCTATATTATACTTTCTGCTTGTTCTGTCTTCTCATACCTTTTTTTTTTTTTTTTGTTGTTCATCCCTGTCGCCCATTTATTTTAGTTTCCATTGTGATATAATCGTTCGTGGAATTCCGCAAATGATTACATATATAGTATGTAATAACCATACTGTACTATGACATGGCGAGAAAACTTGCCGTTGTGGAAAAAAAAAAAAAAAATGGAAAAGGTACATCTTGAAAAACACAATAGTAAATGCATTTTGGGAGAATTTCCAGATTTTTGTCAAATGTAGTAAGAGAATGGCAAATGGCATAAATGCTTTGTCTTGAAAGGTTTAAACGTTTAAACAGTTTTGAAGAACACTTGCATAGCCAAAGAAAAAGAACAAGATGGAGTTTGTTGTGATTGATATAACGTTGAACAAAAAAAAAAAAAAAGCTCTTACACTCAATCGCTCCCTTGTCTTGAATGCATTTACTACCCTAAGATATTATATCTATATATGACTGATGACTTCAGGTTATTGAACTTTTCTATGACAAAGTAAACTTCCAGTTTGACAGAGCATGGTAAATTGAAGTTGCAAGTTGCCAGGAAAACCTCAACACCGCGAGAAAATGCCATATTTGTTCTAACATTGAAGTCAGTAAACAGTGGCCAGGATAGATCAATCGTGATGTTATACCAGATTTCAAGTAGATTTAACCATTTTTAGAAACCAGAAATACATTTTGGTAAAAGTAACTTTTACGTTGGTAAAGTTACTTTTACGCCCTTCTAGCACTTGTAAGCTAATCAAGAATGACCCATTTTTTGGACGATATAAACCCGGATCTGGTTTTTTTTTTTTTTTCTTTACTTCATCTTTTGAAAAACTGTACATATTGACTTAAAGTCAAGTAACAAATTAACCCTTCCTCCTCATATCCTCCTACCCCTTTTCCCCTTGGTTTTGTTCTGTTGATCTTTCAATGTGTTTCATTGGAACTAATTAGATCTAGCTTTTAATATTGTGGGCAGCTAGAGGTCTAACTTCCATAACAGTTGAAGAGTTTCAATAAATAGTTGTGGGTTTGTTTTCGTTTGTTGAGAACTGGCTTAAAATTTGACCACTTTTTTTCCAGGCCAGATTGTGTACTTCATTCCTCGACAACATAAACAGTCTTATTTGCTAAATAAAAATGCACAAAGATCACTAAGTAGGCATACAGCAAACACATGCCATACATCTCTCTTCCTTGAGAGATTTTCCACTGATCCACCTGTCCTTGTCTCCCTTTAGAGCCCAGTAAAACTGACGCTTGGCCTGTCAGTAAAATAAATAAATAAATAAATAAAATATAACAAAAAAAAAAAGGTTTATCATATCTGACAAAAATAAAATATAAAGAAGAGTTCATTACAGGGTCGCGTAAAAGTTAAAGATTTCAATTCTAGCAAAAATCACGTAAAAATAATAATAATAATAATAATAATAATAAATAAAGCAAGCCCAGTACAGAGTCGATCTTTATCTGTATAGTAATAAGGTAATCCAGATGATAGCCAAATCTGCAAAATCTTACCATGAATCAAATATAATTATCAATATGCTAAATCACTTCTATTATTTGTCCACCCCATCTCTTCCCTATATTAACCCCATTTGCAAATACAATGTTAACCCATTGTCTATGGGAATATCTCATAGTGGCAAAACTGGGCCAATGAATGTTAAAAACAATGTTTGTGTCTGTGTGTATGTGTGTGTGTGTGTGCGTGCGGACGTGTGTGTGTGAGTATTTTCAAAGCGCGTCATCCAGCTTGTTGCTTGACTAGTCAGTCAATGTCCACCTAAACTTAACCTTCTCCATGCGATGCAAAATTGCACGAATCAAATACAATGAGGGATTTGTTATATACCGACTTATGAAGAGGAGAGGTTTAGCAAACTCTATATTTTATTTCCTTCTCAAGAAGCTGAGGTTTGCGCATGTACGGTGAACCCTTTTCAATATACTGTGTATGTTTAAACTTATAAAACCCTGGGCATAACAGCCCCCACATTGTTTGCAATAAGATAGCAATAATGCATCTGTTGTGATGAGCAGACATTCTAACTATGCCCAAGACAAAGACACCCAGACTTGGAAAATCTGTAAAATCTGAGATCTCTAGATAAGAAGGTAAAGATTCTGGAAGACTTCAAAAGTCTAGTAGGGATTTATTAAACGCTATCCTACGGCAAGGGTTAACTAGACAAAAGAGACATGTTGAGATCGTTCACATGACGAAGGAAACGTCACCCACATGTGAGTATATTTATATGGTGTGAGTATCCCCGAATTGGGATTGTTTTTTGGAAGTGGATAGGTGGACCCCGGATATATATATATATCATCTGTAATTATCTAGGCGTCATAAACAGGCCAGGTAACCGGATTCATTTGAAGCTGGCAATAAATTGTGGCCCTAGAATTAAACTGTTTTAACTGCAACAACTTTAGAACATAGTTTGGACACTTTCGCTCTGAGACAACGAAACTTCGGTGAGCGAAATTCAGATCGTGTGACTCTTGTTGAACTCTGCATGCATGGTGCTCACAGATTTGGCGGTCTTTTCTTAATTTGGGTAGTGTTATAAAAGTCTGATATATTTCTCAGATTTGAATGCGATAAATGTTTTCATGTCATTGATCTGTTTAAATTAATTTGTGTCTCATTTTTTGCCAAGTTATGATTTGTATGAATAAAATTTTGTAAAGATCAAAATTTTGTCCTCTTGTTACTGATTTTTTAAACGGTGTTTTAAATCTGGCGACGTAAACAGTCAGCCTCCAATGCCTACCGCGGATGTTCGGTCTAGTATTGTTTAGCCTCAACTGACGCTGTTGTTGTGCGTGTATGTGCATGTGGTAGGTAATTAGGGAGGGGGAGAGGGGGAAGCGGATATGGGAAGGGAGAGAGGTTTAATATCAAGACGCGAGGAGAAGTGTGTGTGTGGGGGGGGGGGGAGACGTTGAAAGGACGTCACCATAGGTAGGGCCAAATGTAGCAATAACTTTTGATTCATACGGACAGTTTCTATAGAACTACACCGCTATTCAATGTTGTGTGCGTGCTGGCAAAGCTTTGACGTGAACTATAGAAAGAATGTTGGGTGGATCTAGCCTGCGTTTCTATTGTTGTTTTTTTTAAGAGGCCCCCGAATCAACTCCGCTGGGACAAATCTAGATGATATTTCATTGCTTGGTCCACAATCACCTGTGACATCGTGCGTCTTTTGACCCCGAGGGAGTTAGACGAAGAATGAATGAAAATCAAACGTGAAAAGCTGAAATGGAGCTCCTATTCTTTTGTTAAGCGCCGGCGTATTGCTTAATGTCATAATACAGCAGATATTAACAAATTGACTCTCAGAGACTGAAATGGGACTTAGACCTCGACATGAAGTCACATTAGAGGAGGATAGGTGGAGGGAAAGATGGACAGACCGACAAAAAAAAGAGACAAAATTACGTCTAAATGAAAAGATGGATAGAGAGAAAAATAGATGTATCGAAAGACAAGCAAAGGAACAGGCATCTTGAATGGCCAGGCCCATAGTGAGCGGGAATAAAAAAAAGCGAAACTAGTTGTGAAGGGCGATATAGTTAGCCCACGTTATACACTTTTAAGATGTATTTGCTGTTCTGAGTGGGTTGAAGGGGCGGCTGTAAGAGCAAAAACAAATTCATTCATTCATTCATTCATTCATCCAGCGTCGTCCGTCGGGTCCCAATCCGCCTGGGTGCTGTCTGACTCTGGCGTCTGACCGTTGGGGCGTTTGCTGCTTGCATTGCCTGCCAGGTTCTTTCTCTCCAACTGTCTCTATTTAGAGCCTTGTGGAAAGACTCAGATGTTGAGCCTCCTGTCCAGTCATTGATGTTGTTCATGTATGTTGGCCTGGTGACCAAACGAAATATTTTTGCAGAAGTTTGTTATGAGAAGTGATTATTGTTTCGTTCTGATTGTGTCAAAATAAACTCAGTGATCTATTGCAACAGGTATCCCTTTTCCAACGATTGAATTGAATAAGTTGGTTAGTTTCAGGACATTGGATTAGGCCTTGTAGATTCTGGATCTAGACTCTGGCTTTTATAGGGCTATGATCTGGGTTAGATTTAGAGTAATGGTTAGATTTAGGATTAGAGACAGAGATAGAGTAAGAGTGAGGATGAGATGTAAAGTTTATTTTATCTAAGCACAGCAGAACGTCCAGTTTCAGTTTTAAGACCACCTGGTCGCAATATACCACTTCAGACTCTTTGACCACACAGTAACAAAAGATCATTTCAGATTATTTTGATCACAATAGACTATTCCAGGCTATTTTGACCATAGAGTAGCACTAGACTATTTTAGACTATTTTGACCACCTGGTAGCAATATACTATTTTAGACTATTTTGACCACCTGGTAGCACTCGACCATTTCAGACTCTTTTGACTACCGGGTGGCTATAGACCATTTTAGACGCTTTTGACCACCGGGTGGCAATAGACCCTGTTAGACTATTTTCACCATTTAGTAGCAATCGCCTCGTGATTATAAATTTCCCACTAACACACAGAACTCTATATTCTCTCTATAAACCTCGCCCATTGAAAGCATATTTAGATAAGTAATGATCTTACAGAGAAACACACGAATGACTCACGGAGGATTGTCTTTGATCAGCTCTGTTACCTCCCTTTGCCAGGCACAAGAGGTGTTGGACAAAAAGCCTGATGATGACGATGATGTTCGTCCTTCACAAGCGAAGATGACCATGCCATCTGATCACTGGTAGGTGAGGTGGGTTAGGAGATGGCTGATGAGGCCGATCTTCGCACGAAAGAGTTTGTTGCAGTGGGGGCAGGAAATATTGGGCGCTGGACCAGGCTGGGAGGTGGAGCTTATTGCGATCTTTCCCTTTCTGACGCCTCTTTCTTCTTTTTCCATGATATGCCTCTCTTCGTAGCTTGTCACTTGAGATCTGACGTGAGCTCGCCAGACAGGACGGTCTCTTGCTGTCTCTTCCCAGGAGCAGTGGGGAATATTGCAGTGATTGATAGCCTCCTTCAGCTTGTCTTTGTATCTCTTCTTCGGCCAACCGAGCGAGCACCTGCCAGTGGACTACTCGCCGTAGAGAAATCTTTGCTCGTTCAACTCCCCTTGTTCAGCACAAAGAGGTGTTGAACAAGCAGTATAGAGAGGAAGTAAATGATTTTTAGACCCTTTATTTGAAATGCACATTGGCGTCGTGGCCTACCGGTTAGGCTGTCGGGCTCGGGATCTGAAGTTCCGGGTTCGAATTCTGACAGGTTCCGACATTTTATCCTTGGGAAAGGCAATTTACACACATTTCCTGACTCCACCCAGATATGAATGGGTACCCGACTAGAGACAGTGATTGATATTGTTAGACTGATAAGGATTTGAGCGACTAACAGGCAGCCACCTTGTATGCTTCTCAGGAAGCTGAGAACGTTTATGAGTGTCTTCTCTGGGTCTCTCGGGGTAATGATAGACTGTAAAGCGCTTAAAGCCTGTAATTACGGGATAAACTATGTAAATACTCTCTATTATTATTATCGTTATTACATTATGAACCCACAACAACAACAAAAATCGTTGTGTAAAGGAACGGTTTTCTTCATATCGTAATAATTTTAGCAAAAAAAAATGTGATCAGTTTTTCAAATGACAAGAAGAAAAGTGAGTTTTCCTCCTCTACACAGTTTCTTCAACAATCCTTGTGTCTGGTAAAGAGAATATATATACATAATAGCTCTGGTCAAAACCAATCCCCATTTGCTGAAAGACAGGACGGTAGGCCGGCCATTAATTTGACTGCTACCTCTATTTTGAACTACTTAATTGTGATTGTCTAGTCCCACTTCAAACAGAGGTCATGGCCCATTTACGCGGTTATGCATGCTTTAATGCTTTTTTCCTTGCTTTTATTTCTTCTCTCTCTCTCTCTCTCTCTCTCTCTCTCTCTCTCTCTCTCTCTCTGGAAGGCATGTTTCGCTTGCAGACACGAGTGTGGGTGAGTGTATCTGCCTTCATTCGCATGCACTAGACTGTTCGATGTGGAGTTTTTGTTTTCATTGTGCTTTTTATACGTTCTTGTTTTATCTTTCTTTCTCTCGTTCTGCCTCTCTTTCTTTCTTTCAGCCTTTTTACTTTCTAGCTTTCTTCCCCTTTTCTTTGTTTATTCTTTTTTCTTTCTTTCTTTCTCCCTTTCTTTCTCTCTTTATTTGTATTTTTATCTCTGCTGCGTTGTTTCTCTATTATCCCTACTACATTCTCTTTCTCTATCCTCCTTTGCCTGCATTTCCATTCGCTCACTCAGCCTCTCCCTTTTTCTTCCACTTAATTCTTCTTTCTTTCCTGTTCTCCAATTCCACACCGTCCTCTTTCCCCCTTCTTCAACTTTTACCTGCTCTTCTCTTCGTCACAGACCCACCGATCTTTTTTTTTTTTCATTGTATTTCTTCTCTGTCATTCTTTTTTTTTCTTTTGACTTTTATTGTCTCATTATTATTGCTGTTACTGTTGTTGTTTATGTTGTTATTGTTATTATTGTTATGTTGTTGTATTGTTGTTTTCATTGTTGTTGTTTTTTTTATGTTTTTATTGTTATTGTTGTTGTTATTGTTGTTGTCGTTGTCGTTGTTGTTGTTGTCGTCGTCGTTGTTGTTGCTGTTGTTGTTCTGGTTGTTGTTGTTCTGGTTGTTGTTGTTGTTGTTGTCGTTGTCGTTGTCGTTGTTGTTGCTGTTGTTGTTCTGGTTGTTGTTGTTGTTGTTGTTGTTGTTGTCGTTGTTGTTGTCGTCGTCGTCGTCGTCGTCGTTGTTGTTGTTGTTGTTGTTGTTGTTGTTGTTGTTGTTGTTGTTGT
>JBCAUA010828953.1:0-14307 GCA_038406235.1 Peronia verruculata
CAATATTTTTCTTGTGCTTTAAATTTGGCTCTTGGTAAAATAGTTCCTAGGCTGTGCTAAACACATTTTTATGTATTTAGTTGTTGAAGAATATTGGGGACAAAATGTTATCCTGTGTTTCCCTATTTGAGTACAAAGTGCTGACAATAATAATAATTAAGAGACAAGCTTTGAACTTATGTAAGAGGTAATAAGTGAATACTTCCCTTTGAAATTGTTGTGTGCATTATTTAATGATGTGGACTTTTTCAGGTAGGATAAACACTCCACAATTTTGTTCAGGCTTTCTGTTGGATCCCTTATTTTTTGAAGTGTTGTCTGTTACATTTTTTGTTTGCTTATTGTTTGAACATTGATGTCTACTGAGCATTGCCACAGTGGACTGTTGGAAATACCACAGACACCAGAATGATGAAAACTTTGCTTTTGAGATAACTTTGTTCAACTTTTTTAATATTATATCTTTTATTTTTGTCTTAAAGCAAACAAAGACTCTTACTCTAAAATTTATCCTTGACAGTGCAAGTAAAATTTTAAATAGAGCAATATTAACATGCTATTGAGCAGTATCCACAGATTGTCTATATTCTTTCAATTAATGAATACATCTCATTCATAGAGAGCTGAACATAATGAATTTGAGTGTACTTTCTATGTCAGTCTTTTACCACATGTATTTATTGGAAAGGTTCATTCAGCATTCTTCTTTCCCCATCAAACGTATTTCATGTTACTGATAGAATTAGTGAATTATTGCAGTATGTAAAATATACTGAAGTATCTTAGTTAACTTAGTCAGTTTGTGAGAAATTACATACTCTAGGATAAATATGATGTAATCCTCCTAAACCTCTTTTTAGTTTCAACCCCATCACAGTCTGGTGAAAATGATTATAATTTAATGGGGATTGTTTGCTGTTTTGGGATTTCCTGATCTTCCCGCTCAGACTCAAGCACAAGGGATGCTACTAAAAAGTATTATTTATGTTCTTTGACAGTCAATATCCTGGCCTACTGAATTGTTGTTTGATTCTGTCCCTGAGGCATTCAAAGAATAGTACCACGAACAGCTTTGTGCATGAAAAATACATTACCCAAGTAACCCATGATATATTTAGCTTTTGGTTCTCTCTTCCAAATATTTCGGAGGACTTACACAGAGGCAAGAAATAGACATGGAAGTATTAATGGGTGATTATTACTGTTGTCAGAAACGCAAGCTGGGACCTGGAGCTTACAATACTATGATGGGAGGATTCAGCCAGAAACATGTGGAGGAGAAAGCATCAGGTCCAGGGTGGTCTCGCCAGCTGGAGGTGGAAAGACTAGCAGCTCTACCTCATCTGCTTTACAAGGAGCAGTGGGAGGAAAACAAAATGCTGGTATATTCATGATGGCATTGATGCTTGTTGATATTTTTATGTGGAGTTGAAAAATTGAACAACTGTATAAATTTTGGTGGAGAAATGGAATGGTACAAGGCAGATTTTTTTTTCTTTTTTTTTAAACACAGTACATGTACTTATTTTATTCTCAAATGAAACATTTCAGTGATTCTTTGTGAATCTCTACAAAGTTATCCCAATATCATTATATTTCTTGTAACATTTCTGTACATATTGTTCTTTCCTTTATTTCTGGTTTTATCTAAATTCAAGGAAAAGAGAATGCATCTGTTATACAAAAGAAGGGTTAATTTTCATATTATGTCACATCTGGGTTAGTAAAAAGTAATTTTTAATTCAAAACTATAGGGAATTGTTTCTATGTCCATATATTTATTATTATTTTTTTTTTTATTCTTTCGTAAATTTTTCCCTAATGTGTCGTTGCATTGCAGATCTATGCTTAAAAACCTTTGATGGATACAATATTGTGGCATCCTATTCTTTTGCTTTTAAACAGAAAAGAAAACTAGGTCCAGGATCCTATGAAATCAAAGACTTTATACAGGTGGGAAATCAGAAACCTACAAGTGAAAGAGGCATTTGTGATAATCTTGCCCCTAGATTTGAAAAGACAGTACAGGTGAGCAAGGTGGTCTTTCAATCCTAACTATGATTTCTATTGTAAGCAGCACAATTTTTTAATGGGTAGAAACAAGAGGACCAGCTACAACAGTCTGAAAAAAAGTTTTCCAGTTTATCATCAGTGATTAATTTTCAACATGTCCAGAAAAAAAAAAACAAGACCCCTGAAATGTGTATGGAATGCTTTTCCATTTCATTACTGTGAGTTCTACATATTTTGAAATTTATAAACGGGAACGGAAGAGATGCATTCAAAAGTCAGAATTTATTTTTGTACTTGAATTATCATAAAATGATAGACATGAAAAAATGGTTTTTCAGTCAAGCACAGAACAACTCAGACATGGCAGTCTTGAATTCACAAAAATGTCAAAAGCTGTTATCAGCCCCATTTAAATTTCTGTGTTTCCTGTTCCGTGGTGCCTTGTAGGCCCTATCATTAATATAAATTTGTTGAACTTTTAACAGACATTTCTTGAATAATTTCATCATCATCAACTGGATATCAAAGTGGCAAAATGTCATGATTAGGCACATTTTTTGTCTGGCCTTATTTGCTCCAAGCTGTTAGTGAAAAGGGAAAGGTATGTGAGAGTGGTGAGGGTTGGCAGTGTATAGTGTAGGTTTAAATTTGGGCCTCACTGGGCCCAAATCACTGTTGAAATCACTGGGAGCAGGCAGTGTGATAATTGAGTGGGATGATGGACTTGGCCCACACGCTGTCTATATTGCAAGGAATAACCACAGCCTACATGACACAATGTATGAAAAGCCATGAGGTGGGGTGGTATGCACTGTCCAAAAGACAATGGATAAAGTCATGTAGGTGAACTGAGGGACAGCAGTTTCTGGAATACTGTTAAGATTGAACCACATTAGTGTCACCATAGTTATATCCCCTTAGCAGTCTTATTCTTTTGTGAAAAAAAAAAGGCCCTCATGAAAATTTCAGATAACGGTAATCTTGAACAGATTTTCCCCCAACAAATTCAAGTTTTCTGTTCTTGACTGTGTAGAGGTCAGACAATTTGCTGCTAATTTTTGTCAACTTTAAAGTCTCTAGATCATGACCTTGTTTTAGAACTCATGTTCTCTATGGACAAAATTTGAATGGTTAAGCTATCTGAAAAAGATGGACAAGTGCCTGAACTTCTGAAGTATTTTTTAAAAAAAAAGGGGAAATTCTTCATTTTGATCATGAAATAACTTTAAGCTGATTTTTCACATCAAACATGCACTGAATATGATAGTTTGCTATATACCAATAGGACACATATATTATCATGAAGAGGTAATGAAATACATCTCATCCCGTCATTCCTAATTTAATCAGTTTGTATATATGCCCATCTGTGTGGTAGAGTTATATATACGTAGGCCTATATATGTACAAATTTACAGACAGAGAGAGAGAGCAAGAGCTCACTAGTTCAATTCATATTCCAATTTGCACTTTTTTCACCCAGGTCTGGTCTGATAGTGCACTGGTGTCTGAAAAACAACAAAATCATTGTTACACTTTCAGAAATATCATGGTTGTTCATACATTCTATGCATGGCAAATTTGACATTGAAATCCTTGTTTTTAGCACCTGGATAATGGTACCAATATTTTTTAACATAACATCAATGTGTTTATAATATATTTTATTTATAGTGCATTCATATACATATACATGTATTTTTGTAAGGTGGATAGCAAAATCCTGAAGAAAGAGAATGATCCATAATTTCACAAAGCCATACACACATAAAAATATATTACCGTATATGAAAGTAAATCTTTTGGAATTTGATATTTTGATTGAAATTAAATGGTTTCAGAAACATTAGCGTGGATGTAATACATATCTATTATCATAAATGTTCATTCTAATGAATTCTTTAATAAAAAAATAAATAAATAAACAAAAACACAGAAATAACTAACCTACATATTATCTGCCTGTTGCTTTTTGTGTCCCGTTGGATATCAGAGCTCTACCCCAGGCCCAGGAACTTATGGCATTGGTGGAGTTCCACAGAGAGCCCTGGAAGAAAAAGACTGCAAATCATCCAGCACTAAGGGAATGTTGGATGCTGGAGATCGCAAGAGAAATCTTCCCTCAGTTGTATGTACCATTGATGCTATTACGCTTGCTTTCTGTGAGACATAATAGAGAGGTTATAGGCCATAGGGGAAATTGTAGAATTAATGATATTTATATGAAAATATGATTAGTTTACCATGTTCCCTTTCTGTTCAGTGGAGCCAGAAATGACTGCAGGTTTGACAGAGAATCATTAAGAAGAAACAAAAAGAAAGTTAGTAGGAATCAAGCAGTAAAACATCAAAGGACATAAAAGGATAGGCGTAATCATCTCTATTACATTTACAATCTATCTGTCAAAGATAAATTGGCCTTTAGCATTCTATGTATTTCTTCAACACTTTACAGGGTTCACACCTGGGTCCTGGTACTTACAATTACAAGAGCTGCACTGATGAACTGGTCAACAAAGTCACCAGCTTGAAAGGCCCTTACAAACTGTTTTCTGGAGACCGAAACCAGCCTATATCAGAAGGTTATTTTGCTGCGCCGGTAAGAATTAGTCGGCATTGGCAAGGCAAACCATGAAATCATGGTGAAATTGAAATAGTTTTATTCATTCTTACTATGTGTAAAAATTGTAGAGTGAAAAGGTATTTCATTTCACAGGCAGCCCTAGTGCTCATAAAGTCTTTCTTCTGCTGGTGCTATATGTCTTGAGTAACAAGCCTACACTGTTACTGAGTAGATTTTAGCAGGGATTCATGTAGATACAAACAGTTAATTTAATCTGATTCTTGATGAATAGGTATCAGGAGCTGGTGTGTAGTAGATTTTATGTCTATGGGTATATCTGAGTTTTGTTACAGGTTTAGAGACTGAATGAGTGGAGTGTACCACAAAATTCATTAATCTGTCCTGTCCTGTGTTGGTCCAAACTTAGAAAGATGATGTAAATCAAGCTCTCACTTGAATAATTTTGTTCTAGATGATAATTTTACACAAGGTACTGTGCAACTTATCTAGTAATCTTTGAATAAAGAGCATTTCTCTCAATAGAACAGGAACAAATGAGCAAATCTGTAAAGTTCTCAAATTCTGTTTGTAGAAAACAGTAGTTTAAACTAATTTAAATATTTAAATTAAAATGCCTCAAAGTCCATTTCAGCATATCTGAAAAAAAAAAAAATATTTTAAAAAATCATGATTCAATGTGGACGATTTTCTGCAGATAATTTTCTATTCTTACTCTTAGCATGTTTTTGTTGTTTAATTCTTAATGTTCTCTCCTCCTTGGTCCTTATTTCCTCTGGTTTCTTCTCTGTTTTTATTATCTGCTTTTAATACCCCGAACTTATAAAACAAATGTGAAAAGAATCTGTGCCTTTTTAATTTAAAAAGGATCACTCACCTTTCTCTGTCACTATCAGAAAACATTTGATGAGATAAAGAAATTAGCAGGTTTTATAAGAGTCCTCTTTAATTAAAATCATATCATTTGTTTCGGATAGTTGGGCAGAAATTGGTCATCTGCATTTGGCATAGTAGTGCTGCGCAGACATCTGGATAGCCAGTTCTGAGGTCTAACCTTAAATAAAACCAAAATAATGAAACAACAATTCACTATGCTGCATTATACAATAATGTATCGACACAACTTCTTTAGCCAAAAAGATATGGCAAAAATAAGAATTACAGCTTGCAATCATTTGATGTTTGAAACTAAAAAATGACCATTGGCACTCTTGAAAATATCAAAAATCAGCCCAATGATGTAATTATATACAAACTCAAGTGGCAGAATCCCAGTATGATTTTGAAGAATGTAGCTTAACTGATTTACGCAGTGAACTATTCTGTGGTCAGTTTCTTGGAATTTGTACCAGTTTAACAGGGAATGTTTTTTCGCACTTGTGTGTCATCCTCAGAAACATGCTGATCTAGGACCAGGCCAGTATGAGATTGGATCTTTTGTAGATGAACTGAAAGGCCCTCATAAGCAAATGCATGGAAAATTTGGGAAGAAAGCTCAATATCCTGAAGTTCCTACTGAAAGGATTTTCCTCTTCTCAAAGGCACATTATCGCAAGATGAAGGTAAATATATACATGTATACAGGTGCATGCATATCAAAGAGGAGCACACATCCTGAGATATGGTTTTTGCCTCAAAGATTTTATTTTAGGTTTTTGTTTTCTCTTAAAAGCCCTGCCCTTTCTGAATGTAAAAATAGTATTTAAAAATGGAAATGTCCCTTCAAACATGCTTGAACCATGGTTGATAAATGGATGGCTGGCCCACTGTCAACTAGAATTTAGCTCCCTCTGATTGCTATATACAATGGTAGATCATCACTGTTTCACCAGATATAGGCAAAGGATGCTTAAAGCACTTGATTATGACTTCTTATAGCCATAATGCCAGGGATGACACTGGATGACCACTCTGAGGCAAAATAGACTCACTAGTGTATCAGTGTGAGCTTTCACCCCGGCACTTCATCTTAAATGTACTTCCACCCCCTATAATTAGAAATTTTTTTTTTTTCATACTGCTGCTTCAGAGCACAATTGCGGACTATGTGCCATAGTAAAAGCCAAGACACTCTTGGCTTTGACAGAGAGATATAGGGGTCATATAAAGGCCATCAAGAATCCCAAAATATCCAATGATACGACCCATTTATATGTAAACTTTGGAGAAAAAAAAACTTTTTGTTTGAACAAAAAGAAACGGTGAAATGTGAAATTTCACTACATGCCGTTTTTAAAAAAAAAAAAAAATAGAAAATTATTTTTTGCACATGAAGATTTTAAAGTATGTAAATTTTAAGATAGCATGCCAAACAACACAAGACCTAGTTTCATTCAGTTCTATCGATATTTGGCAGGGAGATCGATTTCAAAGATAACCATTTTAGAGAAGCCAAAATCTGAGATAGCATTGTTGTCATAGCAATCATTTGAGAAGGTCATTTTTTGTCATTGTTTTCCTCTCATTTGATCATGCCAAATTCGATGGGGAAGATAGTCTATTTGTGTACCTGTAAAAAAAAAAAAAGGAAAATTACTGCCAGGATACTCTCCCCTGCCTCCTTCCCTTAAAGAAACTACATGTAATTTTTTTTTTAGATATATCAAGCTCTACAACAGCCCTACACTACCAATTTTTATGAGTCTACATCACTGTCAACATTCCAGTTCTTGTTATAAATTAAAATAATAATAAAATTACAGCTGTTCCTGTGTGCTTGTTATCCACCCAGATTAAAAAACAAGCACTTTTCATGCCAGATTATGACTGATGATAACAATATCATCCTGTGAGTGTGATGGCACATATGAGATGCTGATGGTTTTTTTTTTTTTTATGCCTGTCGATGATTGTGAACATGAAATGGTATTTTTCTGGCACAGAAATATGACATGCATTATCCATATTACTGTGGATACAAGGTGGTGCAATTTAATTCTATGCTGATGTACTTAAGGAAGGCAGCATAATCATTTTGGCTGCTGGATATTGTGGGACTTGGTGAAATGAGTCAGATGACAAGGGGAAGTTTTTTGTTAACTTGTTGTATCCTACAACCTGGTACCTAGGCAGATTTGCCAGTGTCATATTCCACACTTACACACTTACTCCAGTCCTATGCATCCACTACAGTTAGAAAATTTAAAACATCTAATAGATCATTTTGGGGCAAGGACATATATAGGACTACGGTGATTACAAATGTCTGCACCCATGATTGCGTTTGAGGCTTGTGTTTATGAAAGATATTGAACATGAAACGAGAAATGTGCCTTCTCAGCCCAGAAGGCCAGAGACAGGGGTTTTTTCATTTTCAGGCACTGGTGTCCAGGGTTCAGAGGGTTAAGGAAATGGAATTGTAGGACATGGAGTCACATATCAACTTTGAGTAGGAATATGATGGCAGTGACAACAGAGTCAAATCTGAATACATGTGATGTATAACCAAAGTGAAATTCATGCATTTCTTTATCGACTGATATATCAAGCAACTCTATAGAAGTTACAAAAATATTTGATGTCCAACTCATTTAATTGCTCCCACAACATAGATTATCATTTGCCACCACACACAGAGTGCATTATTGAAATTTATTTACAATGTACACACTTGTCATGTCAGGATTTCCCAGGCCCAGGCACTTACTCAGCTAGAAATCTCTCCAAGCCCCAAGCTGTGAACAGTCCAGGCTTCTTGTCCTCAGCCAAGAGAGATGACAAAATGTCACAGAAATTCTTTACTAGGAACTTTGTGAGTAAAGGCAGTAGAATGGTTGTCTGTTTAAAGTCTTTCCAAAACTTAGACAGACGAAGGCAATGATTACTGGAAAGAAATGAAACAGAATTACTATTATCCAGAGAAGAGTTGATAAGTGAATGTTTCCTTTTTATTACTGTTGCCTTAATATAGACGTAACTGTTAATTTTTCTTATTTTTGTTACCTGCCCATTTGGAAAACAATAATTGAACTGTAACTTATAGTGGAGATGACTTTTTGTTTCATGTCATGCAGGCTTTTGAAATACTTTATTGCTTTAATAAGGTTTTAAAGTTTAAATCTGCTCTTTAGTATGACTAAGGCATTACTACATGTTAGTTCTGTCATGCTTTCATTATGATTTTAACTTTCAGAATCCTGTGGGTGCTGGTCGCTATGACATTCAGAAATATGAAGAAGCACAAGATGTTAATGGCCATACAAGTGTATTCCGCTCTAAAACTGGAAAACCCAATCTGCAGATGTCCAAATTTTTACAGTAAGAGATGACTCCATTGTCATTTTATTTTCTAATGTTAATACTTATAACTATGAAGAAAAGATTTTATTCCACTGAAATATGAAAAATATGCAGTATTTAATAATCAATAACTATCAACTTCCAGCTGTTACATGTACGGTGGTCCACTGATGAGTCCATGTCGGCGGGGTAGTGAAAATAAGATCCACTCATCTGTAGTTCGATTTATCTGTATCTGACAAAAGACTAGAAAATTAAAAACAGACACTATACTAATTTTGGATGACCTATTCTCTGGCACTATAATGGTTACTTCCCCTTATGCATTCTTTCCTTGAGCATCAAACTTGAACTCTTGCATTTGTTTTCGGTGAGAACTACATGTACCTATTCTTTGATTGTATTATGACAGACTATTGACACCTGTAGGCCCTAGTCATTGGTCCGCTGTGCAAACTTTACTGTCATGTTATCTTCATTTCGAGATCCAAGGCAATGCCATCGCCACGATTTCTCCCACTGCTTCACGTTATGAAACACTACATGTTAATTTGTTAGCAGTACACTCCATACTAGGTTTGGTCTAAATGTTGCATGCCATGTGTCTGTCCTGCGGACAGGGTGTGGAGAGGGCAGCACCTCACTGTTCTCACTCTGACCACAATGGCTTAGTGAAAGTCTAATCAACCAAAGCGTGAAGCTAAGGGAGCAGGGGGAGGGTGGAGAGATTACACACAATCTTTTTTCTGTCACCCTCTACTGTGGCGAGCAAGATCGCCTTGATGAGAAAAACAAAGGCCAGTTCCCGGAAGTCTGCTCTGGGTGACGTCCATGTGAGAACCTCGGTGAGGCCGAGGAGTTCCCCACATCAAAGAAAGACAATTGCCAACACTGCATTTCCTAACACCTTGCAAGAATTTGCATCACACTCATACAGCGGGGTAAGGGGAGGGGTGTAATGTATGACCACCAACTAGATGGGGAAGATCGTTGTAAGTAGGGTGTGAAAAGGAGAAGGAGACAATGTGCGGTTGGCCTCCAATCATGTAGTCTGAGGGAGGGTTTAGCCAGAGAGCTACCAGGCTCTCTGGTTTACCCTGTGAGTCAGTTTGACAGTTATACTATAGTTATACACAGTTAACATATGCTCGTGCTATCGTGTAATGGGAGGGGCTTAAATGTGTTGAGATGAAGTGCCAGGCAAGCTGGAATTAGTTACATAGACTCAAGCATTGCTTTTTTCTTTGATCTTATAAGGATGGGGGGACAGGAGAAAAATATTGGCTCATTTGCGAATATGGATGAGTCGACATCGATTCATCAGTCTGAGTTTTAGCAAACGGGATCCTTTCCATGAACAAGATCGACTCACCTGAATGACGACTCATCAGGGTTCAACTCATGTTTAGTCAACTGAATTTGTAATCAAAGATCTCATTTGCTGCCAACATTTTTGACAATATCTTAAGCCGAAGAGATGTTGATGATAAAACATTTACTCTGCTCTGAGGTTAAGAGAAGTCAACAGACAAGTATAGACTTGTATTATGTTTACTATGATTATATTACATGTTTGTGCTTCCATGCTTCGCATTATTCCATTTAAAAAAAAAACAAAAAAAATTTGTGTTTGTTTATTTTCCATCCACAGAGAGAGAATAAGAAGCAAGGATGTGAGCGTGGATGATCGGGTCTTCTTGTGTCAACCCCAGAGAATGACTAGGTCAATAACAGTCATGTGAAACTGTTGAGGATACTGCTGATATTAGACAGGTTTTATTTGTGTTATGAGTGTCATCTGCTGAGACAAGTGAAAGTACAGCTTAATATTTTATTGATTCTGTTGTCTTAGTTGAAGTCTTACACAATCATGTTTTTTATAGCCTCATGAACTTTTATTTTATAATAAAATACATGGACTTTTAACTCAACACTTGTACCATAAACTTGAATATCCAGGGAAGTGATTGCAATCTATAGTTACAAAATAATTGTGACAAGAAATAGTTAAACTCAGAAGAATGATAAGAATTTTCATAGATGAGCATATGGCCAGTTTCATGTTGGTCTTTTGAGTAAGCTACACGAAAGACTTGTTTGCGAGAAAACAAAAATGGGAGAAAACTGATTAGTTAAGAAAAATAGGCATTTCCTCTCATGTGCATTTTTCCCGAACACTGAAGCAAATGAAGTAAAGGGTTATCAGTAACAACTGAGCACCACCAGTGAATTGCATCTCAAGTGAAAAATATCACCAAATGTCTGATTTAATTAATTGTCTTCATTCGCCAGTCAGGGTATCTTCCATATAAAATGATGGTGATTATTGAAAAGTGATGCATTTGGTGGGAGTTCTAAATAATATCCATAACTCTACAATCTTAGGAAATTATAATATCCATAATGTGAAATTATGGGAAAAGTAGACAAATATGAGCAAAAAAAATTGTAAGACCTTAATTATTTGCATCATAATTTCAATATCTCCTAATCCAAAGAATTAGTTATACTTTGTCAAGGAACTTTCTGAAACTCAGTAGAAGTTCACATGGATTAAGACCAGATTGATAGATACTAATGAAATAGGAGAAAAAAAAAAAAACAGTGCTCCTGCAAAGGAATATCCCAAGCAGTTGCTAACAATATTGTAGGGCAAATTTGAATTGTTTGTTTTACATATTTGTGAAAATGAGTGAGGGTAAATGTTCCATGTGAAATGAAACACCTTTCAGTCCTTTTTATTACAACACATGAAATTTTAGTGTTAGTATTGAAGGAAACCAGTCCCTGTCATCCTGGTATTTTGGCCCAAAATAAGAAGAAGGGCTATAGTTAAAGCTAAAAGCTTAAACTCTGTATCAGACAAAATGAGTCAAATTATCAAGAACTTTTCATTACAATACTGAAATTTAATATACATGTGTAGCCTAGTCCACTCAAACCAAACTCTTAAGTGAATTTCTGATTAATCGAAAAAAAGTGAAACAATAGATTTTTTTTCCTTTTTTGCGCCTATTAAATGTCTCTCGCATAATTCAAAGCTATTGCTGTGAGTTTCCTTTAAATCGAATCTCTCAGCACCAGTACAAAGATAAAATAAAAATCCGCTATTGTCATCTCCATGTGGTTTCCACAAACACAGATGCCAGCAGTTGGAAAACAAAGGCGACAGAGCCAGGGATTATTAATCAAGCTTCTGGGCAGGGCCTACAGTACAGGTGGTATACACATCAATGTGCTATATGTTATAGGTACGAAGTGTGCAGGTTATGCTATAATAGAGCGCTGCGCCAGTATTATAATGTTGGTTCTCACACCATGACGGGATAGGCCAGATTCTATATCATGTTAGTTTTCTTTTCACTTGCAGTTGTCTTGCTTATAATATAGACACCCTCACAGACTATATGATGGCTTTTTTTTTAAACTGTTTTCAGAGTTAAAACTGATTTATAGCCCTTTTCAGGAGTAAAACTTACCCATCAACAGCTCTTTTCAGGGCTAAAACTTAACTTTTTAGGACAAAAGCATCAACAGCTCTTTTCAGGGCTGAAACTAACACCATTCTAAGATAAATGCAAAGTTCAGGAGCCATGGCGTGATTTCTGCGTACAGTGAAATAATCCTGTAATAAAATAAATTCATTAGTCATTCAATAATTGCCCTCCCCCCCCCCCACACACACACACACACTTTGTTAAAACTGGAGACAAATTCTCTTTAATTGAAACCATTAGATTGGTCCCAGCAAATTCAATTTATGCGGACTCGACTGTATTTTATTTCTCATCATCCACATTAGTGCATTGGGGCATCCATGTCTAAGATCAAATATAACATATACGAACATAAGACTGTATTAGAAAAAAAAAGCATGTTTCACTTTTTGGCATGATATTGGAAGCCAAATAAAAAAAAAAAAAATACATTCCAAGTTCATAGTGACCAGTACTTGTCCAAATCTAATGACCAACACAGAATGGGTTGATCTTCATATTTTTCATAAGTGTCTGCTGACTTTTGCTTTGAATTTTGATGTCTGATGCAAATGTATTGAAGATTCTGTGATATTGTGCACACCACTATTGTTTCAAGCTTTGGACTATTAGATTGCTCCTTATGCACCTGTGTTGCAAAAAAAAAAAAAAGTATTAAATCATACTCAAGATGTATATACACATATACTGTATTTGTTAATTATTTTGAAATTTTGTTTATTCAGTTTGTTTCCACACTTTTTAGTATGTATGTGAAACATTTTACCTGTTTTTATTACTGCTATGCTATGCACACTTTTAAAAAAAGAAAAGGAACATACCAGCTCTCTCAATTTCCTTTTAATTATATCTATACTTTGAGTACTTCTGCTGTGAAAAAACAATAACTTGACTGCAGTGATAGTGAATGCAACAAAATGCACCAATGAACAACTATCACTGGTGTTTGGGGCTCTCCTCTCTTAGGAGACATTCAAGTGGAATATAATATTTCTTTGTACATGTATATCCTGTACGTACTTTCATTACACTGTAATTTACAGTGGATTGTGTTTTTTAATTACCTTTTTTTTATAAATTAGTCATAATTATATGGATATTTTTTAAGGAATTGTCTGTTTACGCGACTTGGTCTATTTTGAACCCTTGTGACCCACTAGTCGGAACTACATGTTAGCGTTAGGGTGGACTTGGGCTGATCGAGGGTCCCAGCAGGTTAAACCAGCAGGATTGATCTAGTTTATTTTAATCATTAGGAAAAAAAGGAACTGACGTGTAGGGGAGAGGATTTTCTTTGTTTGCCGACATGTGGGACAGCTCTTGTAATTTTTCCGTTATAGTGATTAGCGTATTGAGACTAGTTGTGTAAATAGACTTGGCCTTTTTTATATCAAAGATCTGAATTATATTATGTGCTTGCATGGAGACAAGTCAATCCATTCAATATCTAATTTCAGGAGGATAAGACTATTATTATTCAGTGGAACTTAAGAGAAATCAACTCACTTAAACTTAAAGTAAATTCATGGTTAAATTCAACCTGGTCCAGTGTTCCCTTTTTTTTCCCTCAATATTTCATTAGTCTTGTCTCTGATAATGTCAACACCTTCAGAGGCTGAACTCACTTAAAGTTGGCTCCAAATGGCCCAAGCTGGCCGACTGACAAATATAAATTGTGAAGACAAGAGAATAAAAGTCCAACAGAGAGACAGAGATGCCTTGTTACGACACACTATAGCCTGTGGGCCTGTCGCTGTATTGAGAAGATGCTTGGCTCTCTTCACTTCTCTCACGTTGGTGGGGATACACACAAACATACACCCACACAGCAGTTTCACACTTGCGCTCCTTGCCCTTCTCGCATTCGTTTGCAAGGCTGTGGATGGTCAGTACAACTGATGAAATGCCCCCACAGTGTGTGGCCTGCAACTGCCAACTGACAGTGGCACACATACTAACTGAGTGCGTCGACTTCAG
>JBCAUA010828964.1:0-14306 GCA_038406235.1 Peronia verruculata
AGTATCGATTCCTTGGGACCGCTAAAAAAAGGGAGTGCCCGGAACTGACAAAAAAAAAAAAAAAAAAACAGAGTAATGACTGCCTGTCCAGTTGTCTATTTATTATTATTATTTTTTTTTTTTTCCAACAACATAGATCTGGATCTAGGTCTGTCTCGCCATGATAGACAATTGAATAGATCTGTTAGCAGACATCTAGCCCTAGCTAGATTGCCGGTAGTTGGTTGGCCTTCCAACCTAATATTACGGAATAAAACAGCTGTCGACGAAGATCTAGATAATTAAGCCTTCTTTTTTCCCCTCTTTTCTTAACTTACCAATTTTATCAAAGTCTCCGTCATGATGTCAGGCAATAAATAGATCTCGATCTAGCTGCGTCAACAGAAATTTCCTCGAATGAAACATTTCCTGTTTGATAATCCGTGTTATTTGGCGGGGGTAGGATGGCTTAAAGGGAAGTCATTCGGGATGACACCTCAACGGAAGTAAACAGATCTAGGGAAGCTTTTCCCATGGTCGTGTCATTTCATGTGGTTGATGGCTGAACGTGAAACAAGGACTCACCAATGTAGAACTGAAAAGCCTTAGACAATTAAACTCTAACAGAGATCGTGTTATAATCTGAAACAATCTCTCTAGATAAAGGCCTAGATTATCCATGATTTTTGCACTGCTCCGTTTCATGAGTTCCATCAATAAAGTGTGGAAATAAATCAAACAATGATTAGCCAATGCCAGACAATGTTCATTTTTTTTTTTTTTTCAAATGTCATTCTTGTTCATAAGAGCAGTACTGAGCTTTGAATGTGAACAATGTAGACCTACGTCATGATAATTTTGTGAAATTCAGTCTCTCCACTCAAAGTGAATGAGCAGAGAATGAAAACTTAGACCTGCTTCATTGCTAGAAACAGAGATCTGTCTTCTCAACATAGCAGCAAAATGGCCCAGAGGAATACATCTCTGATGAAAGATTTCCCTAATAAACCTGCCAGCACACTTTCTTTTCTTGAAAATGATGACACTCATGTGAAAACTGTTACTGAAAAGGAGCGGAAAACAGAAAAGGTTCAGATCAGTTTCAAAGTTGTTGTTTTTTTTTTTTTATAGTTGTCAATGCATACTGTTAAAGTCATTCTTTTTGCAGCACTATTGCAGGATAAGTGGTTGCAACTATATAAGCTTGGTTTGCTATTATTGATGCATTTATTTTAGTTTGTTCTATACAAATGAAATTTATTTAACTTAGTAATGGGAAGAAACAGATAGAATCATAATTAAAAAGCTTTTATAATACAATCTCAAAACACCCATGCAGACAACAGATATACAATTACAAATTTCTTTTTTCAGCTTCAGAACCTGTTAATAATCTTTGCAAATTATATCAAAGTGTAAAGTAGACCATTTGCTGTGAACTGTTGAATGTAACTTATCTTGCTTAAAGAGCATTTTATAGAAAGATTAGGAAGGGTTTGTCTAGGGAAGGAGGGAAAGAATACAGTTTGAAAAACAACATTATATCCCAGAAATTTATAATAATATTTTCAAAGCATATTTTGCAGGTATTTCTACAATTAGACCTTTTTAAACATTCTTAATTATGACATTAGATTTATTTATCTTTTGATCAGTAATTCTGTGTATCTGATAGATAAGATAATATTCATCCCATACTAGTATGCTAGAGTACTTGTTTGAATTTATGAGAAGCTTTTTCTGTATATCTGTATTTCAACCACACAAATTCAGAGTGAGTAGGTGAAGGAAAAGTATAGAAGGGAATTTATTAGTGCTGTCGTGACCAAACATTTTTTTAAAGAAATAAGTTGAATATATTTTACTTCTCAGAGTGTGAGATTTGCTGATGAAGAATCTGTGTCAGAGAGTCAGTCTGAAGAGGATTCCCTACAGACCAGCAGAGATATCATAACTTGGCTTCCATCTGAGCATTTGTATGGTGAAGACACTTTTATCTCAGAATCACATCCATATGGTGAAGACACTTTTATCTCAGAAACACAAGCTGGTGAGGAATAAATCTGCATATACATAGTCAATTTTTCCTAGGGATGAAGATAAAGAAATAGCTTGGGTTTTCATACAGTCCTGTTATAATTAGATAAATTTTCTAGATCTCAGGGAGAGATCTCTTCATTAAAAAAAATGAGAAGATTGTCTAAATTCCTTGCCAACTTTCTTTCCTTAGATACCAAAATTTAGATCTTTTAAAATTACTGTTTCTTCTTTGGGTAATATCTCAACATAATATTTTAATTTACTAATAGAATAAATAAACATGTTCCAACAGACAGTCATATGATCCAGTATCATGTAAATACATAAAACCTCTCTTAGACCTTCGATAATAACTGATCTAAGAGAAGGAAAACTTTAAACTTAAACTTGTCTGAAGGGATGGGTTCCACTAGTTCTAATCGCCCAAGATACCTCACAACTTCAGAGAGAGTTAAGGGCTGTGAAAGAAAAAAAAAAACAAACAAGAACTAAAACTGAGTCTATATATTGTCTTGATTTTCCAGGGATTACAGAAGAGACAGGGACTGGGACCAGTGATGGCACAGGGACAACAGTTCAGACAGTTCCCAGTTATGGAACCAACACATTCATTGACTTGGAGTCGGAGGATGAAACACGAACAGCCAGCGAATATTCATACTCGGATAGTTTTGCATCCTCTGCAGTTTTTTCATCACAAACACAGATGGATCTGTCACCACGCAGAGAATGGAGAGACATCACGGAAATAGTGAAAGAGTGAATGCAAAATTTATACAGTATTTTGTTTAAGTATTTGCAAACTTTAAAAAATCCTTTTCCGTTTCGATACGAAAATGTGATAGGATTCTGCACATAATCTGTCATCAGCGAGAATTGTAACTTAAGTGCTATGTATCATGTTGTTAGATGTGCATCTTTTAAATCAATGCTTTTGTATTATTTCATTATCTCTGGCTGAACTGTGTTATGAAAAGAATTTTTTTTTTTTCCCAAACATTTGAATGAGAGATTGTTCATATATTTGAATGAAAGTATTTTCTAAAGAGTTTAAATGTTTCTAGATCTATATTTTTTGTTTGCTTTCAGCATTGAGGAGCTGGAGGAGAGTGAGTTTGTTACCAGGATAGATTCTCTGCCCTTAGATGAAGATGCGGTAAGATTACAATACAAAACAGACCAGCTGCAAATTAGCTGCACCTATTTCCCCCTAGGGGTCATGAAATTCACCTGAACTTTTAACATTTTATTTATTGATTTTCCTTAAATTGTGATTTTAGTCATAAGAAAACTGGAATCAAACTTTTGTTCTTACATTCATTATCATAAACTCAATAAATTTAGAGCATATTTTTAATTAGATGAAATATCCCAGATATTTAGAAAAATAATTTAATAGTGCCTAATGAAAGAAGGACCTAGGAGACTGCAGCATGCAATGTAAATTATAAGCACTGGGTGAACTGGACAACACAAAGGGAGTTAAAGAAGTGTAAGGATTGTTATAAAGTGCTCTAACTATAAAACACCAAAGTACAATATTGAGTTAGCACAGTAGGCCTAAATTTGGGAAAAAAAATAATAACATAAAAATATTACATATCACATTCTCTTTTGCTTTTTTTTTTTTTTTTTAAATCTGAATCCTCATCCAATGGCTGAACTGAGCACAAATCAGGCTATTCATACATGGCAGGCTGCATTTCATGACTCTGCTTTTAACCTACATTCCCTTCCTCCTTTTTCAACGTTCCCCCCCCCCCCCCCCCCCCTCCTTTCTCTCTTTCTCTCTCTTGCACAAACATCTTTCCTCTTCAGTCTCTCAGTGCATAGTGGAGTTTTCTGAGTGGAGTTTCACTTACATTTGGATTTTTCTAAATGAACAATTCTTTTCTTTGTCTTTATATCAATTTTGTCACCCTGATGAAAAACAAACATAAAGCGGAATTTATCTTTGCAACTGGCGCCATGACAATTACAGTGACTATTTCTGATCCATATTTTTGTTTTGCCAGTTTCCATACCTTGTCGTCATTATTTAATGGATCAATCAAGTGTTATAGTTAAGTTACACAATACAACCTGAAAATGTTTAGAATCAATACTGTAAATCTGTATTAGATTTTCAGTCTGTAAATTATCAAGATCCTTGACTGCAGGGTATCTGCATATAATTTATTTCAATTTTGGGGGTTCTCACACTATGATACAGATTTATGTATGCATATTTAGAAAGATTTTGTGTTGTTTATAACATCTGATTATGTTAATAAATTACTGAAAAGTTTCAAGTGCTGTGAGTGTCTTGAGTTAAAATGTTTTGAGTTTTTTGTAGACATGCATGAAATTTTACTCAAATCATAAAATATGTATGGGAATTTTGTTGGACATGAAGTTCAAGAATTTCTTTGTAGTTTAGCATCAAATTCTAATGAAAGAAATGATAAAATAGAGGATACATCTATTTCAGCAAGGAGACATGACTGACGTTACAGAGTCTGAGGATGAGGAGATGGAGGAAGCAGTAAGGCAGGACTTTCTTGTGAACACGATACGCAGGCTCAGATTACAAGACTTGCAGAGCCCGCGCAGTCTGGCCATAGACTCACAGTCCAGCAGTTTCAGTTATGCAACCCCTGGTGATAAAAGTACAGAACATGAACAGAGGCTGAAACAAGGTATGGATAGTAAAATACTGTTTTTCCAACTAAAACAGTATGACATAATTTTCTTCATTTATTTAACTAGAATCTTTTAAGTCTTTGATTTCCAGGACTTAAACCCACCATACTTCTAAGAAATCCCTTCAGAATCCTAGATATTGTTCGTGCAAGTGTTGAATGTAGTTATTCAAGGTGAGATAAAATTTTATATGTTCTCACAAGCCTATTCCATTCACAGTGAGACATACCATATATTTATGTCAGTGTGTAGTATACAAACACATACACTCATATGCATATAGTCAAAGCAAAAAAAAACATAAAAAAACTTTCATTATCTTTTTTCAGTATTTGGCATTCGAGAGCTGACAGAAACCATTTGATCATAAGGGCTGGCATTGAGTGGATTTACAAACAATTATTCTTATCTTTGGAATTAGAATAATATATCAGTATCTTTTCCTTGTCATTAGATATTTGTGTAGGGCGCCAGAAAAAAACTGTTGGATGACAAAAAGTTGTCAGTTGAAAATCTAACACCCAGATCTTGCTCAGAACACCAGATACTGGTGTTCCATAAGTCCCATATAATTTTATCACAAATAACTTCCACTGCTTCTCAACGCTCAACAAATTTTATAAACTTTCAAAACTCACAGAAAACCTCTACTGAATCCCTAGAAATTATACCATGCAGGACAGATATCGAGCATTAATAATATGTATTTTACTCAGTATGGAACATTTTCCGCATGTGATTGTTTTTTACAGAGCCCTCATGTATTAGAATATTTTTGTCAAATCATTCATGTAGCGACTTGATGAACTGAATGTGGCTTCTCAAGATGATGATGGCATGATGATGATGGTTCCAGAAGTTAATGGGTTTTTGTGTCTTCTCTTCCATCAATAGGTCTTGTAGATAAAGACACAGCTGTATTTTGTCAGAGGATGATAGAAAACTGTCGGAGGAAAGGTAGAGTACAGCAATTTTGTCTGAAAGGACTTCTTTGCATATTGTAGATCATGAACTTCTCATATCATTTCATGATGTAGAGTTGAACTCAAGAATAATATTTTTTTGTTTAGCTTTGTTATATTCCTCTCAGGACTTGCATGAATGGTTATGTTAATACTTTCTGAGTACAATATGGTCCACATATATCGACACTGCTTATATCAAAAGTTTTTGTTATACCAATATGCTTTTTGTATGTCAATTGGTCTCTTTTATATTATGAATAAATAAAATCCTTTATATCAATTTTATTTTGCCATCATTTTCTTATATTGACACATGCAGGTATTTTTTCCCATATTCTTAGAACACACAGAGCAAATTGCATTATGCCTGACAGTAGTTCCTCGCAATTAGGAATTTTTTTCAAACTCATATGACCTAGGAAACATCGCTCACATGTGGCTTTGTTTATATGATGTGACAAGTTTGAGAGCTCACCATTCGTCCAGATTTGTCTGCCATGCGCAGAGCAAGTAAACAAAGCCACATGTGAGCGATGTTCACTAGGTCATGTGATTTTGAAAAAAATACCTAATTGCAAAGATGCTTGTCTTACATCGTCATCTAGACCTTAACTCATCATTCTTGAAAATAAAGAAAACATATTGATATATCACACTCCAAGTTTTTAATATTTTCTCTGTTTACTGAACTACTGTATATTTATTTTTTAAATTTGATTATTCATTCATTTACTTACTTTTTTCTTTCTTTATTCTGGACGCGTTTCAGAGCGTGCTGAGTCTATAAGTGTTTTCTTCTCTTTAATTTTTTTTTTAAACGTGTGCAGAAAACTTCATTACTAACTGCTACGTAATTTGAGATCCCCATTTGACAGTGTCAAACGCTACTCAACGGAAGAGAGATAAAACATCACCTGTTTCCCCTGACGTAACTACGTAACTGGCCCTGACGATATCTTTATAATTAGTTAGAGAACATCTCTCTATAATATAGGAATTCCATCAACAACTGTGACAGCTGGGATGAAGCTAGTACTCTCGCCTCCATATTGTGTGTGACATTCCAGTCGATAATAATTGAGAAGTGGAAATGGAAACGGAGCTAAGTGATCAGATTTGATATTTGAAAATAAATAAATAAATAAAAAGATAAATAAATAAATAAATAAACTGGAGCTTTTGATTATGTCCATGATATTGATGAATCTACCTCGTTGAGTTGGGTTTGGGTTGTGCTGGGGTTTAACGACACATCAGCACAATTACGGCTATATTGTATCAAACACGGTAAGGTACGTTTACACGTCAAGAAGAAGAGAGGGAAGAAAAAGGGGAAAGAAGACAGGAGCAAGGAGAGAGGGAGAGAGAGAGAGAGAGAAAGAGAGAGAGAGACGTCTCCCCTAGGGTGTCAAGAGTGGCACTCCATCGTAGACATCCCACCAATAGCGGGCTTACACCACCTGCAGATAGGAGCAGAGAACCTACTTATAAACCCAAGGCCCCCGCGAGGGGCTACGTCGATGAACTTGAAGTGATATATTAACTTGTGGCCTCGGTCAGACTTTGAACAAGGACACAGATAGGAGACTGGAAGCTGCTGAAATGTGACTCCACAGAAGAATGATGAAAATATCACGGACAGAGAGAAAAGTGAACGAGGAAGTTATGTCAGTGGCAGGATATGAAAAATCCCTCATAAAGACCATAAGAAAGTGGCAACTGACATTCCTCGGACAGCTGTGGGAGAAATGGACTAGAGAAACAGATGCTGTGTGGAATGATTCAAAGGAAGAGAAGTAATCTGGAATGATTCAAAGGAAGAGAAGCAGAGGACGGCAACGAATGAAATATTCTTGACAGCTTTAACAGATACGCCACCAAGAATGAAATGAGCAATACCGAGATGACAAGGAGAACTGACAACAGAAGGGTCTGGCAAGCCATGGTCGTCGATGTCTGCTCCAGACCTGACACCTAAAGAAGAAGAAGACTAATCTCAGATGATGTGAATCTGTTTACATGAAAAAGTAGGAAAAGCTTCTGGCATATTCTTCAGCAACACGTAGAATTGAAGTACGTCAATGGTAATAATACCGGTTTGGGAGCCAACAGAGAAATTACTAACAGCCCAAAAGTGGGAAATCCTACTAAAATAGGAAAACTGACATCCTTGGTATATATGAGGGTGGCCATGACCTTATGCTATTGCATTTTTCTATGACACACGTTCCATTAATGCGTGAAATTGTCGCAATTTTGTCCCAGCTTTCTGTTAGAAAGCATTCACGACATTAAGAAACAGTGGCCAGTAAAGATCGGACGTGATAAACTTGACTTCAGGGTAGGTCTCGCCACTTGGAGAAAGCAAAAGTAACGTTTGGTAAAGCAACGTTCACACTTCCCTGGCAGTGATGAACAAATGGCCACAAGTCCAAGACCCGCCTGACTTCTTATCTGCCGGTCACGACAGGAAACTCCTGTATCAGTGACGTGTGTGTGAGTGTGTTTGATTGAATACATTCGGTATTGTGAGTGCGTGTGGGGCCTTTAGCATCTCTTTTCTCATATTCCACAGTGTAAAACTTTCTATTTATCTTTCTAGTTAGATAAACAGAGTCAAATAAATAGCGCAGACTGATAGACAGGCATATAGATAACCAGGCGGAGGACATACAGGTAGACTGACAGACAAAGAGGCAGACAGACAGGTGAACAGACAGATAGATAGATAGACAGGTATTTACTTCCTAGAACTTTCTTCTTATCTCTGTAGCTAAAGAAGCATTGCCATGTGAATAAGTAAAATAGATGAAAGGACGAATGTTGATCCTGGAAAATGCTACCAAACACCGCTTAAACTGCCCCATAATAAGAACAGTGAAGAATTATGCTGTATGCACTTGTGAACGTTTAGTTTATCTGCTAAACTTCGAGAAACGCTTTTTCTTTTTAATTTTTTTTCCCCACATTTAGTTGACCATAAATCTAGCAATATTTTACTCATTTTTAAAGACTTTTCATAATAAAAACTATGCTTCTCCTTGTTTAATGCGCGCATTTCCTTTCAACTCTGTTTTTTTTCAGATAGGGGAAGTTAAAAAATTGCTGTGCTCATAAGATTACGGGTTCTAGTTTTCTCAAATCTTGAGCCGTGCAAGCCAGCTTCTAGTCAAGGATATCTGACATGAGTAGTATAATACGTGTGCGTTTTTTTCATTTTTAGATTCTGCTTTAAGATCACGCTCGACAAACACCCGGTAGATTCTGTCATGAAAGACGCTACAGGAAAAGGTGCGGACGGCCAATCTAAGCATTAAGACTCGTCAATAGGTAACCAATACAAAATACACACTGCTTTCAACCTTTTGCATTAGAACAAAACAAAACAAAAAAGTTTAACATACGTACTTTTGAGAAAACGCCTTTCCACATCAAAAGTTCATAGATTTTTCTACCTTTTTCAAATAATATACATTTAAATTTTGACAATACTCAACAGCAGTCTATTACATCACGACATTGTTCTTAACTACGGCATTTTTGTTAAAAAGCGTGTCTCTAAGCACGCAAAATTAAAATCCAATGTTCTCTAACCAACAGTTTTATTTCACAAGAAAACGATATTTTGTCAAATGAAGACCCCCGTACAAAACCCAGCTAACTCACATCTTTTTTGTGAAAAATGAGTTATTGCCCGGACGTTATAAAGCCACACCGCTAAGATTTGTTAACCAGAGCAGTAATTCACAAAAACTATGAAAGCTCCGCTAGAAAGAGAGCTTTTAAAGGAGTATACCGTGAAAAACTATAGACTTCTTCATTTTAATTTCTGTTTTTCTCCCTTTGTAGAAAATTTTTACTGGTTTTCCCACTGGAGTATTCAAATGCCTTATTATCATAGAACTACCAATATTTCTAAGCTTCTTATGTAACTTTTCACCGCTGAGACGAGAAAAGTGTTGAGTTTTTTGTTTTGTTTTGTTTTTTTTTGTAGAGGAATAGACAGTTATAGCGCAATATTTACCAAAGTCGCTTTGAATAAAAGTCTGTTTTCGTACACCTGTTCCACTTTGAACTCCAGTCTAAATTTATGACTGATCTAATTTGCACACAGCAGCTGCGAACTGTCTAGCAATTGATAAGTCTGCAGGCTGAAGTGTGGGAGAGAAAACAGAAAGAAGTAAAAGAATTACAGTTTAGAATGTCAGTGGGTGAAAGATAGCTTTAAACTGCAGATCTGTTTACAGTTGTTCATTTAACAGAGAAGACACCAAGGTATCTATACTAAATGTGTGTGTGTGTGTGTGTGTGTGTGTGTCGGTCATATTAAATTCTCTTTCGTTCTTTCTCTTTCCTGCCCTTTTTCTCTCTTTCCTTGTCTTGTTTTAGTCTTTACTTTCTTTTTAAATCTCTCTCTCACTCTCTCTCTCTCTCTCTCTCGCTCTCTCTCTCTCTCTCTATACGGTACTATCTTTCCCCTTTTCTCTCCCCAATCTTCTCACTCTATCTGAAATGTCTGAATGTCTGTCTGTCTCTGTCTGTCTGTCTGGTCTTCTGTCTGTGTGTCTAGCTGACAACTGCCTGTCTGCCTGTTTGTCTGTCTGCCTGTTTGAATGTCTAGCTCGCTATCTGCCTGTCTGTCCTCCTGTCTCCTAGTCTGTCTGTCTGTCTATCCGCCTGTCTGTCTATCTGGTTATCTGTCTGTTTATCCTGTCTGTCTCCCTGCCTGCCTGTCTGTCTCTCTCGTACTTTTTCTCACCAGACTTACATCTCTCTATCCCACTCTCTAACAGGCTGCAGTATGCTAGGAGATCACGGGCGATCTTTGTAAACTTTTACATGTTACAGCTAACCATAGCAAAGGGCACCGTTATCTATCAGATGAGAACAAGATGAGAAGGAGGAAGAAAAAGACGACGGAGGGAAAAGTAAAGAAAAGAAAAGAAAAGAGGGAGACAAAAAACAAAAATAAAGAGAGTAAGAAATGATAAGGATATACCAGAAAACAGAAAAAGAAAGAAGAAGAAGAGGAAGAAGAAGAAGAAGCTGTAGAAGAAGAAGAAAAAGAAGAAGAAGAGGAATAAGAAGAGGAAGATGAAGAAGAAGAAGAAGTAGAGAAAGAAGAAGATGATGATGAAGAAGATGAAGAAGAAAAACGAGCATGACTAGTTCTAAGCAGGAAACTGTACACAAAAATTATCCCCCCCCCCCTCCGCCTCTCTCCCTCCTTCTTCAGGTCCCAAAGCACACAGCAAGAACACAGATGGCAGACATGGTCACACCTACCTACACGACACCAGGTCAGGACACAGGGACAAATATGTCCCCCACCTACCTCAACCCTGCCCTGTCAGCACCAGTAACTAATAAGCACAACGACTGTAAACTGTGACGGACTTTCCTCGTTACTAATCGGTCGGAGGCCTGTTACACTTCTGCACATTATGTGACTGTGTGCGCGTGTGTCACGTCCGTACATGCGTTTGTTCGTCTGTGTGTATGTGTGTACCAGTGCTTGTGTGTACTTCGTTATCCGCCAGTGTGTGTCTGTGTGTGTGTGTGTGTGTGAGTACACGTGTCTGTATGTCTGTGCTCTAGTAAATGTATCTACCTGTGTTTGTTTGCATGTGTGTGTACCTGTGTGCTTACAATAATATTTTGTACTCACTCTTCATGTATCCATCTGTATAGTATCTGTATGTGTGTGTCTTTGCGAGTGCGTATATGTCTGTGTGCGTGCTTGTATGCGTGTGTCAGTGTGTATGTAAATGCGCCTGTGTGTTTCGGGTCGTGTGGTTGTTGCGAGGGCGTATATGTTTGTGTGCGTGCTTGTATGCGTGTGTCAGTATGTATATATATATGCGCGTGTGTATTTCGGGTCGTGTGGTTGTCACTACACAGAATATAGTAAGCCCTCAGATAGCTACTCAATCAGTCAGTCTGTCAGTCAGTGAGTCAGTCATGGCTCTGTAAGCCGGACTCGGCTAAACATAACGAGTTATGGTCACGTCAAGGCCCCGTGTCGGACTTTCCCGGATTTTCCGGGTCTGGCCTGGTACATGTATGTGTACTGGCTCGGATAGCGGTCAACAGGTGATCTGGCTGGTCAGACCGTCAGAGGGCCAAGAAGCGGGGGGCGTGAGGGTGGAGAGATTTCACTGACTGCAATGAACTAAAACTATCAGGCTAGAGTGCTCCGTTGTAATCGAAATATATCATATTGATGGTTATGGTTATGGTTTTTATAAGTTTTTCAGCCTCCTGTAGTGGTGGTTATCTCAGCTGAACACAACCGTGGTAAAAAAAAATAACATAACACTATTGCGTGTTATGTGATCACTTATTCATCATATTGATATAGGTTACAACTTTGTATAAATACAAGAAGAGAACCCACGGCCTCCGTGGGAGATAATTTAAATATAGCCCTGCGCCATAAACTGTATGGCAAAGCATGCGCACCTTGATGTTGATATCTTACTTGATTAAACTGAATGTTACTCAAAGAAAACGTGTTTCTGAACCCGTTATATTATCAAACGTACAATTCGGATCAGGTACCCTCGCGAGTTTTTTATTCAATTATTTTCTACGCACTACATTATTATACTCGCACTTATAGATCTAAGTCTGTGTCATATTGAATTAATGACAGACTTTTGTATTGTAAGACTGTTATTTCTTGCGATTGGGCCATAAGATTTAAAGTATTGTAAGCCTTTATCTGTGTAGTATAGTAGTAGTGACGGAATGACCAATCAAGGCTAGTGTGCGTTGCAGTTCCATAGTGCTACGTGTTGTATACGATTATCGAGTTACTTTACTCTGTGGATGTATTGTACGGAATTTTTTTTTTTTTTTCTTTTTTGTAATTGGGCTAGTTGTATAGCAACAGTTGTCTATTGAATGTAGAAAACTTCAACAACATAGATCTAGAATCTAGATCATGTTTAACGATCTAATTAACTACCGGCATATCACGCGTGGATCGATGAATGGCTGGCTAGCTAAGAGGATAGATGGATGGATGGAAGGATGGATGGATGGATGAATGGATGGTTGGATGGATAGATGGATGGATGGATGGATGGATGGATGGATGGATGCATGGATAGAGGAAAGGAGAGAGAGATGGATTAATGCATGAATTGAAAAGACTAAGGGTTATAGAGATGTCAGCCTTATTACGAGTAGACAATATATCTACGTATCACATTTACTTCTATTCTTCTAACCGTCTTAGATATTCGACTTAGATCTAAATCATGATTGTTACAGATAGATCTATAGATCTACATGAATCTAATGTTTTCATGAATGTGCAAGAGTTGAGCTACTCCTAAATTGACAGGCTGTATTCCTACTGAAGGTTAAACCTTATTACTGATCGGTAACTAGATGTTTAACCGAACAGCTCCACACTTTCTTAAATCCAATCTATTGCTCATATCGACATCAATATAGGCCCATGCACTCTGTCTATAGATCTAGATCTAGCCTACTTGTTTGCGAAGACAATTTAGTTTAAAAGTCCGAATTTTATGGCTTTGTAGATGTAGGCTACTCAAACATGTTAACCAAAACACACCGGCTTTTTAGAATCTAAACAGTTGTTCATATCAATTCAGGCATGTTCATTCCGTTTACAATCTACACGTTTGTAAAACCCTGTTATGTTTAAAGCCTATAACACATTTCGCAGGTAGGACTACATGTACACACAGGTTGATATACACTCGTTTCACATATACACACACGGGCATACTTACATATATCCAGGGAATTTTCCTCGCGGTGACGAACGAGCTAACTAAAAATAGAATTGAGAACTTACGTGTTACCGAATCATGTCGAACATTGTCGAGGGCTGGTCCGTAGCAGAACGTTGCAGATCCGTATGGTCAACTCAGCGTGAAAGTAATTTCCACACTCGGCACAGCTCCGTTATATGGAGATGTCCGGTAAGTTACCAAGTTCAAAAAAAAAAAAAAACGAAGGCAAAACAGGATTAGATGTGTGGGTCGGATGAACACACAGAAAACAAAATGTGGACCACGGTGTTCCTTCCACAGAATGATTGCCTAGATTTCTCCTCTTAAAGGGTACGTTTGAAGATTTGGGGGCTATAGATAGTGAACGAGAAATAACTCCAGTCACGTTTTCGTTTGCCCTCGCTTTCCCCCTCACACTCTATCTCTATCTCTCTCCTTCTCTCTCTCTCTCTCTCTCTCCGCGAAGCGTTAGTGTACTTGGTTTCTTTCTAGTTGCTATAACCGGCACATGACGAAAGCGCTGTGCTGTGCAGAGTGGAGAACCAGAACTCACAACCCCCAGACAGAGCCTCAGGAGTATTTACTACTACAAGTGTGTGGGGAATTCCGTCCTGTGCGCCTGCGCAGTGCGGCCGCTGCGTCACCGAGCGGGGCTGCCGAGTTTATGAATGAACGCTAGTGGATTTTCCACAAATTGATCGGGAACAGCCCAGAATGGGTCCTGTGATCTGTGCTTACAGTCAACTAAGCCAGCACTGGCCCTTTAGTTTTACTGCACAGAAAATAGGAGTGGCAGGGGCTGCCTGCCGGGATGTTGGGGGGGGGGGGGGGGGGGGGGGAAGAGTAAAAAAAAATAGAAAAACCTACA
>JBCAUA010828975.1:0-14304 GCA_038406235.1 Peronia verruculata
TTCAGCATGAGAGCTTAAAATAAAATGCATGTCCTGTCGGCCATTAACTCCCTTTTTTCCTCTGTGTCCAGTGGTAAGATTTCAGTGGGGAGTCAAAGTGTTAAAAGTATGGGGGAAAAAACTTTTCTGGCTCTGTAAAAATAAAACAAGTTATTAAAATGATAAAAACTGGAATAGCTGAGCGGGCAATGTACTAAACTATATTGAACACTGTGTGCTGCTTCCTGTAACCTTAACAATAAATGAGATTTTCCTTTCAACAAATACACTGGCCATTTTGAACTGGCTCAGCTTCAACATAAAGATTTAAAGGGACAAATTCATGGACTTTCCAAAGGTGTGGTTGACATATACGTGTCTATCTCATGTGTAACACTACTCACCTCATGTTGCTGGGCACCAGATGGTCAAGTATGCAGTTAATGAGGTTTGGTCTGAACTCATCAAACAGGGCATACACACTGAGGACATCTTCAACTGGGTATTCCTGAACAGTAAAATACAATGTAAAGTTAAGTGAAGCATCTGTAAAATAAAAAAAAAATGTGGCTACGCACATACAAAAACAAGCAAAAAGACAAAAAAAAAAAAAATATGTCCTTCAAAATGTTTCAAAAAAATACCAACAAGAAAAAAAAATAGTAATATCCCTGTAGTATTTCTAACTTGAAAAAAAAACTAACCTTGGTCATGACAATTTCAATTACAAATCTACAATTATAAATCTATAAGAAATCGTATCAGCTCAAAAACATGCAAACTAACAAAACTTGGTAGAAATAAATGGAAGATGGAATCCCCTGTAACCATTACAATAGAGACATGACCTAAAGTTAAACTACAGTCACCTGTCTGTAGTAAATTACTGACCTGTTGCCTTTGACTGTAGAGCAAAGTGACATCCATTCTCACTACATGGCTTTAAAATATATCAGTCCCGTTACACAGATGTAAAATCAGGTGAAGCAACTGTAACAATCTTAAAGCACTAGACAGCAAACCACCTGACTGACTGCCCTAGCCTACCTGTAATCTGCCTGATAGGCTGCTTGTGTAGGCTTTGGGAGCCTCTTTGTCTTTGAAATTGAATGACATAGCTGCCAGGTCCTGTGGACAAAGATGTGAATCAAGAGTCAAACCCATACAGCACACTTCACAAAGCAAAGCAAATGAAATGGATATCTTGTTGTTGATAAGCTAATCCAGAGAGAAAAAATGTGATCTTTGATTTGTGTCACTACAGATTGATGTACTATGTATTTGTTGTACATTACATCAGTTTATGCCTGCACTATGAATATGTGGCACTAATAATGATATGGCAACAAGAAATCGTCCTCAGTTGAGGCCAGTGCTCCATAAAATGCCCACAATGATCCCAAAATAAGCAGTACACCCACATGAGGTTTTCACTAGGAGAGCTGCCCCTACCTTGCATTCCTTAAAAATCCACTCTTGTGGGCCCTCTGCCCTCAGCATGTTGATATACTGGTAGATCAGCACTATGATTTCATCAATGTTCTCTGGGTTAAGGAAAAAGAGGACGTGAAAAGAAGACTAAGGGGAAGAACAAAGAGATCTCGCTTTTAATCTTTTCAAGGTTAAGGCGATGGGGTCTAGTCTCAAAAGCCCTACTATCTCAAGTAAGAAGACAGAACAGCTGCTGTTGTATTACAACTTGTTTTGACTCAATAGCTTCAACAAATAACAGTACAGTTTAAAGATTTTTTTTTTTTAAAACTGTAAAAAGTGGACAAATGTGGTTCTTTCTTCTTAGTTTTCATTTGTAGATATTTCAATGTATTGTAGCAAAATAACAGATAGCCTTTATGTACAGGCTCCAGGCATTTTGTCGTGTATAAATTGTTGCCAGCCAGATCCAATTCACATATGTTTTCAGCTTCCAAGAAAGCATATAAGGCAACTGCCTGCTGGGATTCAAACCCATACTAATCTAAAAAGTACCATTCTCTGCCTATATTTGATTACCAATATTAACCTAGGTCGAGTCAGAAAATGCCTGTACATTACCTTTCACCAGAATAAATGTAAAAAAGATCTGACATCTTCCTGTGGTGACTGATTAGCACAATGGGTGACAATGTCTTCAATAATGTTCTAGTTCAACTGATGTTGATCCTTTTTTTATGGTAAAGTTATACTCCTTAGTTGTGTTAGCGTACTAAAAATTAATGTCACATTCAATTTCCTCCCATATCTTAAATTTCAGTATGATTAGAAAAGATGGAAAGGTTATTCACTCTAAAAAGAACCAAAAAGCTACTTAAAAGCTCAGTCATCTTGCTTTACACTTCAATGAATTTCCCATAACAAAAACACTACCAAGTGACAAAATATTTGTTCTATAATGCTATTTAGGGTTATCTCTGTACAACAAAATAAATGTCACTGTAGAGATATGAACATGATAGTATAATATAACCTTGAGGGTTAACATGTGCAGCAAAGCAGGAAATACCATTTGTAGGACAAATTTAGTTCTGTGATATCATCAGTATTCTTACCTTGACCTCTATCTGTGAGATCAACAGACACCGAGAAGAAAGAAAAGCCCTTGGCTCCTGATCTTTGACCTCCTACCAGAGTGTTGGCCCATCCTGATATAGTAATAGTAACAGGTCACAAGCAGTCATAGTACAAAGCTAAAGATAACTTTAAAAAAAAAAAAAAAAGGTAATTACAGTAATTATGCCCGTAAATAATAAAAATATGTTTCTGGAGCCTTAGCAGTCATATTGAATTCTGCGCTGAGTCATCTAGATGAGGAAACAATTTTCTATTGTGAATTACAGCTATTTTGGGCAAAGTCATTCATTATGAAATTAACAATGTAGGTAAACAAAATTTAATGATTGTTAATTATTGTCACTTATCTGATTGTTCAACTGGTGTCAAACTGTATCTCAGGAATGTCATTTAAAACGTAGGGATATTTTTCACTCTTAACCCTTTTTTTGTTTGTTGTTGTTTTTGAGACACTACTCTTCCAGTGGATATGAAATTGAAATATATGACTCTAATTAAGCATATAAGTATACAAACATTGGTTAGCTAGCAAAATGACAAACTGACAGTGATCACTTGATAAGATTAAAAAATAAGAAGATGACCAGCTTTCGCTGATATTGGCCATGAACATCATTTTAAAACTTGATGAAATGTCTTTAGGCCAATCACAGATTCAGCCTGGAAATTCTCATATGGTCCTGAAAAGGAGGGGCTCTTACCTTGTGTATCACACGTCACATGAACAGGAGAAAAGAGGCAAATGCCAAAAAGGACTTCACTGAGAAAGTCAGATTTTGACTAACCATGGAAAATCAGTAGCATTAACTTTGAACATGAATATACCAGCGCTGAAGAGTCAGTTATATAATTTTGCACAAAAGTAAAGTAATATAATTTTGCACAAAAGTAAAGTACACTTATGTCCCTTCCCATTCTCACCAATAAATCCATGTAAGAGATGTGACACGATGAAATAAGGCTCTCGTCAAACTTTAGGTACAAGGAATTACTGATATCATTGTTAAGATTATTCATTTTGCTTTCTGTGTGTGAACAAATTTTTGTTCTCCCCTTAACTCTTTTAAGACCCATCGGATGCTGGGACCATCTGATGGTTTCAGCCACAATACCCAACAGACGATGGAAGCGTCCAATGATATTTACAAAATAATTGTTGTTTCCATGTGGAATTGTGTACTTTTCTCAACATCATTTCCAATCAAGGTTTTTCATATTACAGAGCAGTGATAATAGCAGGTTTTCAACATTGGATTTCCGGAAATTTAAGCTGCTTTTGCATTGTGCTCTGGATTTGTTTGGACCTGTATTTCTCTCTGTGAAGGTATGAACCCATGATGGTTGGAAAAGCAAAACAACATTTACTAACACATTCTGAATATAAGTCTAACTGTTTCAAGAAACTGAAGAGGAGAAAAGAAGTAGCAATAGACTCTCAGATAGATTTTGATCTTGTGACGAAAGCAGTTTGAGTAGTGAAAATTACTTAAATAGTGGACTTACCAAACTAGATTTAGATTATAAATAGACTGCTCAACACTCATATGGAATGAACTGATAATTTTATGTTTTTTTGTTGCTGCTTTTCATTGTTTTAGAATTGTTTTCCTCACTTGCCTATCCAATTTCCTTCAATTTAATGTATAACACTTGTATGTTTTGAATGACAGGATCAATAGAACAAGGACTTTAGAGTGTCATACATAATGATTCTCATCCAAACAAAAAAAAAAAAAACCCTGGCAAATAGATGAAAAGAACTTGGGTTTTAATGAGTAAAGTCCAAGTCGAAATAATGGCAAGCAAAGAAAATGGGGGTGATTTCTTGTAGCAGCTGAATTTAGTGAGATCACTAGAGTTAATCTTCATTACGTCATGCCACTAAATACAATTTTTAGGCTTCTACTCAATCTATTTCAGCAAATTTAACTCTAAAATGCACTTTCAGATTAATATAGTGAGGTTCTGTGTAGAAAAAAAAAACTGTATTAAAAATTCATTCACTGTTGAAAAACATGTGATTTCTCCAGTCGCCACAGTCTGACGAGCGCCTGATTTCATTGTGTTGCATCTCATATAATAAACTTGACATGAAACTTGTTTTCATCCTGTATAATGTCACCGCTGTTCACTGTCCATGCAAGAAGCATTTCAGTGTTTTTAGCTAGAGCGAAAAAAACTATTCACAAGTTCAGTTGTGTATGGTAATATAATCACATGTGGTCACTACTACAACATCATCACCCTCCCGTTACCCTAATGCACCACTAACACCCTCCTGTTTCCACTGAACTACTATCACAATGCACAATTCAGACATAAGATTTGAATGCCCTCTCTGTCATATACAAGTCCAGTGAATAAGGACAGTTGAAATGGGTAATTTTCCACATATAGACCTAAATGTTTTTAAACATATCTGCTAGTGAAAATAAGTTGAAATTGATAGATGGCATAGAGGACAGCACATGGCAGCAATGATATATGAAATGACCTAAGTCTCCTCACCTCTCGCTTTGAGTTCAGACAACAAACTGCCTGACCCCTCATGGCCCAGCAGATGACCTAAGTAATGTCCTGGCTGTGGAAGAAAAAGCATAAAATAATCATTGCAACAGTGCTACTGTATTATAGGGTTTGATGAAAATATACTGAGAGCTTCAAGTTCAGTGAGCTATTCTATTGAACAAGAGTTTAACTAATATTTGTCCTGCCAAGGTCGCAGTGAAGCAAGTAACAAGAAACTAATTCAGCAAATCCAAATGAGAGTCTACTTCCATCACTGACAATAACACTTCCTTTTCTCCATCTGTGAAAACATTATCACTAATGTCACTCTGAGCAGTAATCAATGCTAACATTTTTAAAAATGCAATTCATATTGGCTTGAAAGCGCTAACAGCCACTGAAATAACAACATCTCATTTGACATAGTGTCTGTTTTATTACTAGCAATGACAATGAACTCCTATGGTTTTATTATATGCCAAGTCATCGTGTATGGCACATAATGCAAAGACCAAGAAGGCTGTCACATATTAAATTTCTGGTGCCTCCCCTCAAAGCAAAAAAGGATAATGACAATTATTTAGATCAAAACAGTCGGGAAATACATGTTCTTTCCTAAAGAAACAAAATCAACTTTATTTTAATCAAAACAGGTTGCTTGTAATGCTCTCTGTGTACTAAATCAGCACAATGAATTTTGCTATAATCAAAATAGACTGCATGTTGTGTTTTCCGTGCAGGCCTACTTGAGGAACAAAAATGAATTTTCCTAATAACAAAAGAAATTGCCTGCTATAATCTCTCTGTACTGAACGAGTGAAATGACATGTTCTAGCATCAAAAGATATTATGAATGTGCATTATTCTTTCTTCAACCCCCTTAAAACTATCAATATGGACAAATTGGTGGCTGTCATCACTCAGCAAAATAAAAATGTTTACAAAAACTCACATTGGCTTTGTACTGCTCACTGACATCTGGGGTGGGCCAAACCACTGCCATCTCTCTGATGTCTTTCACAGGGACCACATTGACAATAGTCTAGAAACCAATCAAAAGCAATGTTTTTCATTATACCCAGCCAAACATTCTGTGGTATAAGCATTCTGCTAAAGGGTCTAGAGTCAATTTATACTGCGATGAACATGAGTATATAGCTGAATTTGGTTCAGTTAAAATACAACACTGACAACACACCTGCAAAAAGATCAAAAACAGGATTCAGTGCAATTAACTAAAAAATTCTGTAACACTGGTATTCTGTGGCGGGATCCAAAAGTCAATTTCTGGTGCTATAAGCTTGAAATTAATTAGAAATGACTCTAGCCAAATAAATGAATCCACTGACTTGTAGTGATATGAATGGATGGAACTAACCTTTAGAAAACATCTGAGGGTAACAGTTCAGGCTAAATGGACTATAAAACTATGCTACTATGAGCTTGAAAATATAACAAAATTTCACTTCACAGCTATAATTCCCTGATATGAAAGGATGAAATTATCCTGCTATAAGCATCTGAGGTGTGACCCTTTACGCTGAAGAGACTCTTGGCCAAATGCATGTAATGTCACAGAGCATAATAGTGATAACAGTAAACAATTTATAATTGGAAATTGAAGTAAAAGCAGACATGCTGTTTCGTTAAATTTCATGATGAAAATGAAGGGAAATCTGATGGAATATATAACACAAAAAGTCAAAATAACATCATTGACCTGACTTGTGATGTTTCTTTACATGTTTCAATCATTTTCAATCCACCAAACTTTCTGTACCGGTGCACCTACCATTATCAAATCCTTCCATGCTAGAGATCTTATAGTTAAATGGGTCATTTGTACAAAAGTTCCATGGCAGAAATGTTGAACAAATTACTTAAAATTACATCTTTACCTGCAGTTCATTCTTCCCATATGGCGGATCATCCCATCTTGGAATGGCTGCATTTTTGTTAATTGCTTTCTCAAACAAGGGAACGACCATGTCGCGAAGTTCCTTCACCGACTCCTTTCCCACCACACACAAACCCATGATGTTGGAGGAATAATAGTCAGAGTGGAACTTTAGCAGTGCCTCCCTCACATCTATACCTTTGGATTTGGGTATAGTTTCCAAAGTCTCTTTATTGCCTGCAATCCCAATGTCAAAGTTGATAATACGAAGGATTGAAACATGAGGACAGGAGTAAACTTTTACCAAAAATCAAAATTCAAGTATTTTCTCATGAATGCAAACAAACAAATGATACAGAGACCACAGACATCAATCATCCTGAATCTTAATAGGAAAATATTTCACAGAGTAGAACATCTACCACATGTATTCATTTCAAATTCTGTAGTGTTTTAAGATGATAACTCTGCACTGCTGTGATAAACTGACTAAAGGTATCACTGGACAAGTTTTCAGGAGGGACTGTTTTTTGCAGTGTACATTTACATGCATAATTATTTCTTTATGGGGGGGGGGGGGGGGGAGGGGGAGGGGGGGGGAGGGAGGGGAGGGGGGAGGTAAAGGCAGAATTGGTTTTTCAGAGGTTCCCCCCCCCCCCCCCCCACCAATTTCCAAACAGACAAATGCACATCATATTGATTTTTCTTTTTCTGAATGCTTAAACTATCTTAAAACTGTGGAAAAATTCAAACAGAAGAAAGGGAACAAGAAAAAAAGATTGAAAAAGAAAACAAAGAAAAGAAAAGTAAACAAAGAGATGAGCTTCAGCATCTTGTCACAAAGGTTCAATATCTATTTGCTCTTACTTCTGAATTCATTCTCACAGAGGAAAGGGATCTACAGTAAGATTTATGTTGGGATAAACTAGCTAGAGAATTGAATAGATATCATTGTCGATTAGCTTTGATATTTTTAGTTTTTTGCAACATACTGGAATTTTCAAATTTTATCTTCAACCCACCTGTGCCAAATTTATTATAATCATGGTCTTTCCGAGATAAAGACTTGTCCAGTTGAAAAAGTCTCCATGGATCACTCTGTAGATTTCTACTGTTTTCACTGTCCACTGCATTTACTTCACGTCCAGTTGCTGAAGCTGTGAACAAGGGGCTATTGAAGAACTGGGCAAATCTGCAATAGACAGTCGCAAAATGATGTCCATGATATGAGCAGGAGGTGGGACACTAATGAAAGTGTTTAGACTATGTGTGGCTCCCACCAGCACTAGTGTCATCAGTTCTAGAAAAGCACCATTTAGTAGCCAACACATTATCACTTATACTCACACAGATATCTAGCACCTCATTAACGGCTATACTTCAATACATAAGTATCCTATAAACTATAATTTTTATGATGACACAGACTTAGGCCTAAACTGTGCCCCTAAATAACAGCCCCAAATAAATTGTTTACGTAACACCTGTAGAATTTAAATTTGAATAGGGCTCTTAAGGGAACCATTTTCAGGGCTGATATTGAAAATAATAAATGGGCATAACTTCAATACTTCTTAAAAATAAGCAGCTGTTAAGCAAACTAGAATGTCGTTCACAGCACAGCTGAAAACAGAGCTCAAGATACAGAGATCTTTATATGGTCTAAAACAGGTTGCTTTCATCTGACCAAGTAAAATAAGAAAAGGTAACAGGCGTGTACCTATCTAATGCTCCTGGGAGATGTTCTGGCGATACATCAAAGTAGTAGTTTGTGTGTTCTAGGGATGTAAATGCATTTGACATCCCTCCATGCTCACTCAGAAACTAAGGAATAGATAAAGATGACATTTAAAAGGAAAAATATATTCCTAAAATACACCAAGGATATTGTACTCAGGGTGATCACATTTTTAGCAGAAATGATGCACAACAGGACATAATAAATGCATTGTTTTGCTGCTTTTTTTTTCCATGATGTGGGCTTTCTTTTTATAACTAGTGACCAAATTAACATTTGAAGTCAATTACTCACAATCTACCCTCTTTATCTTGCACTTCTTGTTTCAATCTGTTCTGTCTTTCCGTTTTCTATACATCAAAACCTCCTTTCTGGTGGTTATCTCGTCTGTTCTATCTTTCCTCAGTAGAACAAAATATCCCACTTGTGGCTTCTCTGTCTGAAATCACCATGATTAAATTCATTGTGTTCTTTCTGGCAATTTTTACTATAAATCTGGCACAAAACACTTGAGAGTCCCTAGATTACTCAACCTTCTTCTACACCACTTAGCCCCAAGGACTATCATCAAGAAATTCAAAATCAATAAATCTGAGTTGTTACAACCCTATTCATATTTTTGTGAACTGTCTCATTAGAACATTTCATGGCTTAAATTTAAGCCAGTTTAAGTCTAAATACAAACTTAACGGTCAAACATTAAGCATGGAGAGCTTTCTTACCTTGCTGTATTCATTTTCTTCAGGGTACTAGGGAGAAAAATAGAAGAAGAATGGTGAAGGAGAGTATTAAAATATCTCAAAACAGTCCAAAAACATAAGCATAAATTATTTTTGAAAATATTGGATCCTATATATGTGATTTTCTCTGTCCATGATCAGACAAATATTCAAGCATTCAGACAATGGTTTTTCCATTAAGAATATGCAATACAGAGTTATCAAAATGATTCCTAACAAAGACCTACCAAATGATTAAAGACTAAAATAACAGAATAAAGGGAACAGCACATTATGAGATTTTTCCACAAAAAAAAAATAGTTCTTTTTCGGTGGTATCAAACACAGTAATGAAATTATCTATGCTATCTATGCTATTCCCACTCATACCCTTAAATGCATTAGAAATCCAAAAATAACAATACAGATGATAACTGCACTTGAAGTATTCTATAGATCCATGTGACACAAACTGTATATAACAATTACATGTACTTAATAAACTCTCCCAAATTATTTGCTTCATTTTTCACTTGGCTCTCTTATATTTACAAATCCTTCCAAATTTTGCATCTCCAGGTCATTTGTCAAAAATAATAGAAAATCATCATTAAAAAAAAATTGAAGATCTTTTTCTTTTGTTCTGTAATAAAGCCATTTAAATTTCGGAGTGTCTATCTGGGCCTAGTATTGCAATGAGGAAGCATAGGCAAATAAAAAAGTTGCACCACATAGTAAATATGAAATAATATTTTGTATTAGCTCGTACATGGGAACATCTCAGGTGCAGTTTTAATAACTTTCTTACTCACGAACAGAGAGAAAGAGGTGCATCAATAGGTCCAAATAGACTCTAGCTGGTCCATTAGGTCCAAGTATCTAGTAGACAGCGCCATATGATTTTCAATAATGGATTATCATTACACCCTCTTCATTGCATTTCGGCCTTCTCTCTCTCTCTCTCTCTCTCTCTCTCCACCCCCTTCCTCTTTCTTCACGGAAAAGAAACATCACCATCGTTTCAACCATATTCCCCCCCCCCCGCCCCCTTTTTTTTTTCTATGACTGCAAACGGATATGACAAAATGATAATAATTCTGATAATAACAAAAATTATTGAAGATGAAATTATGCAGTCCTTAGTTCTCCTCTGTAATCAATATGCCATTGCTGTGTCCGAGTAACTAAATGATATCCAAGACCGCACGGGGAGATGAGAACATGGCTTAAAAAAAAAAAAAAAGAAAGAAAATGCCTCAATGAAATCATGGCCAAAGTGTCCGATTCACTATCAAGCCGAATTGTCGGTTCCACTTGATGACCCAGAACTGAAAGGTAGAACTGAGTGTAACTGAGAAATCAGTGACATGATCAAGTCAGATGGTTTGATTTGAAGATGATCAGGTTCTGCCTGGTATTTTTCGTCAAGCCATCAAGCCAAAGCGAGGTCGGACGATTCTCACTTTACCCGATTATTGTCCAGTGACGGTTAATGCGGAGACCCAGTTCTAGTGCGTCAAGCCGAATTGACAAGTAGAATTGTGCATTTATTAACAAGATCATCAAGTCGAACTGATAAATAACAAGCAGAATTGAGCATAAATAAATAAACAACAACAACAACAACAAGAACAAAACATATGAAGTCGAAGTGACAAGTAGAATTGTGCATAAATGAAAAATAACAACAGCAACAATATCAATCAATCAAACAAACAAAGCTAAATACAACCCCCCCCCACACACACACAGAGATACACGCACGCACACACACACACACACTCACACACACACACAAATCAAGCCGAACTGACAAGAAGAACTGAGAATAAACAGGCCTAAAACAAACACACATCAAGCCGAACTGACATGTAGAACTGGACATAAATAAAAAGGCAATCAAGCCCAACTGACAAGCACAATTGGGCATACATTTAAAAAAGATTTAAAAAAAAAAAAAAAACACCATCAATTCGAATTGACAAAGGGAACTGACAAGTCTGCTTGATGATTTTGACTTGATCGTGTATGGACCTCTTAAGATTTGCCAATAGCTGAGGACATCCAGTTATGCGTGCTGACTAATGCGCGAATATTGTTCCTGGCGTGGATGGCTTTCAGCCCGTAAGGACTTATTTATCTCTTTCTTTTCTTTCATTTTGGTGGAATCTTGTTCTTCCATTTAATCGGATTTCCTGTTAGACTTTTCACCTTTTTTGATAACTCTCTTTATTTTCCTTAATGGATTTCTTACCTTTAGTCGGATTTCTTTTTTTTTTTTTTTTATTATTATTCTTTTTTTGGATGGGATTCCTTTTTTTGTCCTTTCATTTTTTTCCCCTCCTGATTTAGTTAGATTTTTCTTTTTTTTCTTTTTTTGAAGTTTACTTATTTTTTTCCTGTTTGCTTTTTCTTTTGCGGGATACCATTTTGTTCTTTCTCCTCTCTCTTTCTCTCTCTCTCCCCCACCCTTTAAATTTAAATATTCCCTTTTTTAATTTTGATGTTTGTTTTCTTTGTTCAAAGTTTCACTTTGTCGATATTGCTTTTAGTCTTTTTAATTTCATGGAAATTCTAGTTTTCCTTCCATTTCTGTTTATTTTTCTCTCTCTCTACTCATGATGTTCTCCCGTGACAAACGTTCATCATTGTTATTTTCCTTTCTTTTGGCCATCATTCAGTTTATCGAAAATGTCCCCTCTGATCTTTGCTGAACAATTTTGCGACATCATGCCAAGTTTTGGACTTTTCGTTGTTGGACAGTTGTTGACTGGTTCAAGATAAAAGTTTTCCTTCCTCTTGGCTATATAGATTACGCAATCGATAAAATGTTACGGTCTATATACGTCTTTCAACCTTCTGATGGAGGTTATCGCGAGGTCAATAACATCGATAAGAACAACGACAATGACAAGAAGAAAAAGAAGATGAAGAAGAAGAAGAAGAAGAAGACGAAGAAGAAGAAGAGCAAGAAGAAGAAGAAGAAGAAGAGGACGAAGAAAAGGAAGAAAAGAAGAAGAAGAAGAAAATACGAAGAAAAAGAAAAAGAAGAAGAAGATAAAGAAGAAGAAGGGGAAAGACGACAAGGACAAGAAGAGAGAAGAAAAAGAAGGAGAAAAGAAGAAAAAGAACAAGAAGAGGAAGAACAAAACCAACAACAACAACAAGTATAGCAACATCACCACCACCGATAACAACAACAGCAACAAAAACCACAAAGCACTTTTTATAATGTACTGACAGGTCAAAGAGAAGGCCTGACATCAATAGCATACGCTGTCAATTATTATGTGCTACCACAGCCTGGCAAGTTGCCTCATTACAGATAATAATTATTGTTCATATGTGCAACACGTTTTATGCTCCTACGGGGGCCCTGGGTCTTCAAGTAGGTTCTTTGCTCCCGCCTGCAGGCGGTGAAAGCCCGTTGTCGGTGGGATGTCTTCCATGGAACGCCATCCTCAACGTCCCAGGGATAATTTCTCTTCTCTCTCTTTCTCCTTGTTCTTGTCTTCTGTCCCGCTCTTTTTCCTCTCTTTTTGACGTGTAAAGGTATCTTACCGTGTTTGGCACGAACCGTGATCGTGCTGATGTGCTGTTAAACCCTAACACAACAAACAAACAAACATACATTACAACAACAACAACAACAACAACAACAACAACAACAACAACAACAACAACAACAACAGATATCACACATGTATTATCATTTATATGTGGAGGTGTGTGTGGACATAATATCCCTACAACATAATATGCCAAGTATTACGCTTCATCGTTGAACGATAAGTAACTGTTATTAACAAACTTAAGCTAATAGCTTTCCATACGCCCAACCGACACATAATGGGTTACACAGTTTTACACAACCAGAACTACCATATCATATTCACAGGTCATAGTGTACCATTTCATTCTCGGGAGTTTTGCCACTGGTATTTCGCCAATCAATACCATTCAGGCGCTGTTCGAGCCGGCTCAGCGTCAATCTGTTGAAAATTTCTCAACGATCAATATGTCTGTTTACCTCCCCCGCCCCCTTTTCACCCCACCCCCACCCTCACCCCCTCCCCCTACCGCTTCCATCTCCCTTCCCCTTCAATCTTTCTACCACGTTTTTTTTTACTTTTTTTTTTTTTTTTGCTTTCTCTGTTTTTAATAATTTTCGCCGATCACCTCGCCTCGTTTCATTTCTATAAGTGGCTGACCAAACCTGCCATCTTAATGTGGTTCTCTGCCACCCTCCCCCCTCTTGTCCCCCTCCCCCCTCTGCATCTCTGTTTCAGTATTCGTCTCTCTATACCCTCCCTCCGCCCCTTCCCCACTCCTTTTTTCTCCACCGTTGAGGCCTGGGATTTATAAGTAGGTTATCTGCTCCCACCTGCAGGCGGTGTAAGTCCGACATCGGTGGGGTGTCTCCCATGGGATGCCATCCTCGACGTTCCAGGGGTGACATCTCCTCTGTCTCTACTTGCTCCTGTCTTCTGTCTCGCTCTCTTTCCTCTCTTCTTCTTGACGTGTAAGCTTATCTTACCGTGTTTGACACAGTATAGCCGTAATCGTGCTGATGTGTCGTTAGACTCCAACACAACACAACAGCACCCGTTTCTTCAGTTGCAACAATTTGCGTTCTGTGATACTTATCTTATTTCTCCCTGCCCTTTCACTGTTCTCTCTCTCTCTCTCTCTCTCTTTGTTCCCCATCTTCTCATCCGATGAAATCAGCAAGGTAACAAATAAACAAACAAATAAACACATAAACAAACAAATAAATAAACAAACAATCAAACAAACAAACAAACGAACAAAGCGGTCAGGTTATCTAAAACGTTATTCAATAATTTTGTACCTTTTCACTTAAGTTCTCTTTCTTGCTGTATGTGGAGGAGGGG
>JBCAUA010828986.1:0-10014 GCA_038406235.1 Peronia verruculata
CTATTACCTCTCTTTACCAAACAAAAGAGGAAAGAGGTGGAAAAAAAATTTGTGTCCTTTGCTTGAAAAATACACCAGGAAAAACCCCCCCCCCCCCCCCCCCAAAAAAAAGAGAAAAGACTATGATGTAAAGAGGAATGAATGTTTGCTTCTTCTTGTTATAATTTTATCATACTTTCTGACGATCAGGCTTACAGTCGAATGACGAGAAATGAAGTGCTTTCCCTTCTTTACATTGTTTGCTCAACACCTCTTTTGTCAGGCAAAGGGAGGTAACAGGGCTGGTCAAAATGATCTCCCCTTACACGAGTTCTTCTTTAGGAACGGGCGCAGATAATCTGTGAAACGATCTCATATTTCCTGTGTGAATCAGTACTGCTAACAGAACAGGTGAATGAAGGAGGATCTGAGTGAAACATGGCAGACCGTAGATTCTTTCTGAATTTGTTTAACCCTAGAAGTGTCAAGTGGCCAGCCTGTTAAAAGGTCGTTCGCCATACTCTGCAATGGATTAATTTGCCACATTGCAAACAAATCAGAAATGACCAGAACACGTATCTCATACTGCCATTAGGCTAGAAACTTGCGTTACTGAATATGTACGACTATCATGGAAACACTAGGCTTTCAACGGTTTCACCTGCCACTTCTAGGGTTAACGAAAGGTTTGACCGCCAGGAGGGGGAAATTGAAATCGGACAGTGGACAAGGGAGCAAAATGGCCGTCTCTTGAACTAAACTCAATCGAAAGTTACTTCATCTTTTTGAACTTTTTTTTTTTTTACACAAGTATCTCAATAACAGGAAGTGACGTATGAAAGATAATTTGTTTTTGGACTGTTCTGTGACGCAATGGGTTGCACAATCATGGACTCGTTAGTTGACAACATGTGAACCTAACCGTGACCTGGTTGTACTCTAGAAATGATGGACGGTATGGAGATAGGCTTTTTGGACTTCAAGGGGCAGGGTTGGCTTGTCTGTAGCTATTTGAAATGATATAGCAGTAGCGTGCGTGTGTTTTTGTTTTGCTTTTTTCTTACTCTGTATCTTGTACAAGAGGCTATTTTTGTTTAATTCTGTATATCTTGCTACAAAGCGGAGGGATAGATCAAGTTGGTAGATAATATTATTATATCGTATACAGAACAGCAAATAACAACACCAGCACAGACACTATATAAAATACCGAAACTAAATAAACATGCCCATTCATAAAACATGAAATAAATTTCAAAGCCTGCAGCATACATACACACACACATAAACACCAGTGTGCACACACATTTTATTGAGTTTTTTCGCCCCCATTATGGCCATTTTCAAGAAAGTATTAAGGTTCTCAGTTAGATTCGTGAATAATAGGCTGAGACGGGAAATAAAAAAAAAGCCTTGTTGAATTTAAATTGCGATATATTAATATACACTTTTTTTCAAAAACTATTGGAATGTGTATCCCATCTGGGAATGAACCGACCCTATGGTTTTGTACTCAGAAAATTGTCAGGCCGAAATAAAGAGTTTATCGAGTTAAACATCATCTTTTTTTTGTTTCGAGATGAGGATTTTACTTCTCATTCAACAGGAAAACAAAGCTTTAGTCTTGTGTTTGTGCCCTGATAGACCCAGCATTGGGATCGACAAAGGGGGGGCAATGAGATTTATCTTCATTTTGATTCCTGGACATTGTTATTTTGTAAAAATGTTCACTTAAAATTGTTGACATTGCTTAAGTGTAAACGGAAATGTGAGCTCTCAAGCATAGCATCCTATACTTGCTCTCGGCAATTGTAAAATCTCCTGTGCGAGTAGAAGATACAGTGCTGATATATCCTTTACGAGATTTCTAAACTAGGCATGTCTTAAGTCCGATCTGGAGGCCAATTACGGCCCATGTCCTAATGTTCACCTGCCCGCAACCTCTCTGATGTTTTAAATGGACCTAAATATGTTTAATCTTCCCCCAAAGTTGTCTCACATTTTTTCCTCTGGTCAGACGTTTTCTTAATTTTATGTAGTCTTCAAATATGGAAAGAGGAAGGATTTTTTATATTTCCATTTTGTTCTGTGTGAAATAGGGAGCATGCCATTGTAGTAGCAATTACATTTGCATTTATGCTAATGGTTCCAATAATACCAGATTGAAGATCCGATCAAACATATTTTTACCTCGCCAAATCTGTCTCTCTTTGATAGATCGTCTGTTTTGCTTACACAATCGTGAATTTACTACCCTAATGACTGGAATCATTTTTAATTAGTCCTGCATTTATGGTGCTAGATTTCAAAATGTTGAAGTCATGTTTCATATTCTTTTTTTTTAGTCATTAGATCTTGAGCATGGGTAGGCGTTTGCTAGTGACATACAGTCATGGACATTGTAGGATCCCTGCTCACAGCAACGTCCTAAGAAGATAACAACAACAATACCCGATCCACAGATTACTGAATTCATATTGGAATTATGTCTGTATCAATAAAATAAGGAAAAGACGACAGGGATTACTGAAATCTGCACAACTAAAACAATGTATAAACTTGATGATAATGAGTCTAATGACAAGGGCATCAGTCATACAACCATGCATATCTGCACTTAAACAGACTAGGATTGTAAATGCCGGAGAATATTGTGAAATTCATATCTACATACAGAAACAAGAGGTGATATCGTAACCACATAATTATACATATCATAGAAAATCACGTCTTTGGTAGGCATGTAAATCTAAGAAAAGTGTTACATAAATTAAGTCTCTTCCAGTTTAAGTTAAAAAGGAACTAAGTTTTGTTTCAAGTTGAAATGCGCAAATTGAAGTGATGGACGTTCATAGTTATTCTTTGTTTGTTTGTTTAATTTTCATTTCTTTATATTTTATTTCAATTTGTATACTGTATTTTTTAATAAAAACTTGGAGTGTTTGACAATTCTGCCTTGTTTACCTCTGTGGTTAGCTTTCCTGGAAGTATCTCCCCTATAATATAACAAATATCGAGAAATCTATCAATCCCAAACTATCTACGACATCTGCCTGTTTTGCCTATGGTGAGTAAGCGATCAGGTGTGAACGTCAAGACCATGATTTCATTTTGATATACATGCGACTGTTGTGGGAAATGTTATGAGTTTTTGTTCTAGGCTAGGTTAGGTTAGGTTTTTCTTAATTTTTTCAGCCCTACATGAGGGCTGTCTCAACTATCTCTTATATCATATTGTCCTGTTGGGCTCTAGCAATGGTTCACAGCGTACTTTTTTTTTTTTTTTTTTAAATTTCTAAAACCATATTGCCCCTCCCCGCCCCCCCCCCCTCCCAACGGTGTTTAACCTAAAATATGGCCAAATAATATAATGCGGGGCCCTCATTGTGCATCTTTAATTGTTTTGAATCAGTCCACCTTCCCAGATGGAGCAGGGACTTGCAAACAATGATAAAAATAAATAAATAAATAAATAAATGAAATTAAAAAAAAAGGTAAAACTAATGATCAATATAAATAATTACATTATAATGTTATCATCTGTCCACTCGGAGACTGACGGGAGGAGGATGGTTCTCCTCCCCACCGCCGCCTACGTCATGGCACAGGCACATAAACGTTCGCATCCGTCTAACTCCCTGCAAATTGTTGGGCCTTACGATCTAGGCTAAAAGTATGACAGATATTTAATGCACGGCGCTTCCTTTGTTAGCTGGACAGCTTTAATAACATTTCTTGTGTTGGAAGTATAATTTATGGTCAGTGACGACAAATGATATGTGTTTAGAATTAGAGTAAAGTTCATGATTCCAATAGCCACTATCCCGTCCAAATGTACTTAATTTACGGTAATAGCAAAATCCATTTGAAGAAATGTGTGATATGGATTATGATATTTTAAGAGGAAAAAACAGCAACACCGTCTTAAGCGAAAATCGTAAACCCATTATCTAATTATACTGATATATGAAGGCCTGTGCCCATTGGTTTAATTTTCTAAGTCCGATTTGCGAATGAAAATGTGTGTGGGTTTTTTTTTTTGGGGGGGGGGGTTGTTTTGTTTTTGTTATGTTTTGTTTTGTTTGTTTTGTTTTGTTGTTGTTGTATTGTTTTGTTTTGTTTTTGCTGCATTATGTAAATTTTAGATAATGAAGGTGCTTTTTAGGTTTTCACAATATTAAGGCGGCAGTGCGTTTAACTTCCTGCTCACAGGTCACTTTGCATTAAATAAAGTCTGAAATCGTGATGTGAACGCAAAGATTTTTGACAGTTAAAAATGTAATCGCCAGTGGATACATCTAGAATCAAGACAAGTAGGATGGAACTACTGTTGTTTAGAAAATTGCTGATTTAGCTCGGATGAGATGCATGTTTATGCTAAATCTGCCTATAATATAAATTAAATTAAATTAAATTAAATGAAGAGGATTTTTCAACTTTATGAGACTTATTTGAATAAAGTATAAATAAAGATCAACGATGGAACCAGATAGCCCCAATTTTAAGGTTAACTGATGATTTAACCTCCGGCACCTTAGCCTGACGCATTGACACACACCCACACAGTGCACACAGCATTGTGTCAGATATTTGTGTGTGTAGGCCCGGTGACACAGGACGGCGGAGAGGTTGTCTACGAGCTAGCTCTTCTTCAAGTGAGCGGTTTTTCCCCTCCTTCTCTTGAACACGACTGCTTTGGGAGAAGAAAATACGTATGAGTCAAAGACAAATAGATCCATATCTAGTTGCCTAACAAGTGGAAATGAGAAATTAACTTGAAACCTTATCCTGCTTATGGTCTTGGGAGGAATGGCTAAGCTGAAAGTCAGTTAAGTTTACCAGTATTTGTGTGTATCTGTCTGATGTATTTTGATAACGACCAAATTTTTATTCGTAGCGCCTATTGGAAGTCAAATCTGTGTATGAGACTGAGACAATAAGTTGTTGAATGTGTCAGTCTGTGAGTACGTTTGTACGAGTGTATTTACGATACCATGCTGGACAACACATCATGCTTTGAAAAACATTCTCAAACATTGACCTGGTTTCCACAACGGTCTCGGTTCAGATTTATGCTGCCGCTGCTTTTTGATGTGAGTTTGGGTGTCTCTGCACGAGTTTGTATGTTACCTCAGCTGTTTGTTTGTTCTGTGTCTGTCTTCTTTTCCAGGTGATGACAGAAGAGGATTATTTATCTTTTTGTGACGTTACAATTGGAAACAATTCTGCCACATGTGTACACACTTCTGTTAAATGCCTGCCCCGGATTATCATCCGCGGGTTCAGGGCTTGGTCTTTCAACCTCCTGGGTGGAAATTATCTCGATATGTGTACACAGTCATGAGGAGTATCAAAATATACCAAGTGCCAGTTTATCTTTTGTCATTCACAGCTGTTTCATGGACTGACCACTACACAGATATTCTTTTATCGAGTATCCAATTTACACCATCGAGTATCCATTTGCTAGCTATTCTCATAGCGGTATTTATTGTGTTTGTGAAGGTGGGCAATTCACGTAGATTCAACCCCAGTTTTACCCCTGGATTTTATCTCATAATGATTATTTTTATTTGCTTTGAGTTAGCATACATGGTCAACAGGATGGGTGTGTCCTACTTTGAAATTTCCTCGTCCCAATCTTACACTTTCCTTCCGCGGTATCTCTAGATGAAAGACCAATCATCTCATACAAGCAAGATAAATGTGGGGGATGCGAGACCCTTCTAGTTCATGGTGTATGGCTACTCGTCCAGTCTGCAAACAATCTACTCCATGCTCTAGATTGTGAGTAATAGACGTCGGGAGTCATGACGTTGGTGTGGCCCGGGTTTTTTAGAGGATTCAGGAAGTCACAGGCCGAAACATGTAATGAAGGACCCCAATCTTGCTCTGTCTCCCCTCACCTGAGGAGATTTGCATAGCACTACTCGTCTACAAATTGTCTACTCCATGCACTAAATGCTGGATTACAAACTACACTTCACTCAACCTACATGGTACAGGCCATTACTTTGTGACAAGGAAAAAAAAAAAAAGAAGGTGCAAACGAAATATATCGTTACGCTTTGCAATTTTTATTACATACTTTGTAAAAAAACACAAAGGAAAAAGTACAGATCTTTTACTATTGAAAGCAATATCAGGAATGGGTTCACGGTTGCTTTTACCGCTTGATGTGCAAACATTTTCACTTTTGTAGTACAATAAATTTTGTTCATTAGAGTTCTAAAAAGCAGAGAGAAAATAATACTTGTGCAATACTAGGAAAATAAAGCTACCGCTCGAGTGATCCCAGAAATATATGTAAAAATATAAAATATGTATTATTTGCTTGATATATTCTGATGTAGCACCACTTTAAAGCTTAAGTTTATCTCGAAAACTGTTGTTCACGACAATTTCACAGCAATTTCCCATACTCACAGCACACGATATTTGCTCTAATATCTTAAGAAAATCACAACACACAAAATGTGCTTAAAGCATTCACTTAGTTCAAATATATTACAATGATGGCATATGTACACAATGGTGTTAACCTTGTAAAGCTGGGCTAAGGATAATATTTTTTTCTCGTTTTTGTAGTCGAGATCGTTTTACAAGTTTACGAGATTCTCTTAGGTGCCATAATTCTTAGGAAATTATAGATATAGAGCATTGACAGAAATTAGAACAGAAGATGTATATTGTAATTCTCAATTGTCAATACAGTCAGGCTTTTACAGAAAAAAGCCCACATTGGGCTGTTCTGTGGTAACTCAGTTTTATTCTTTAAAAAAAATAATAATAAGTAAATGTTGGTAAATGTTTGGTAATTGTCTGACTTACAAGTCCGTCTGTTCTGGTAAAAAATGTACATGAATAAGAACACAAAGTGTGGTTGGTCCTTGTGTATAAATGAAAAATATTGACACTTTTAGATTTTCATACTGTTGAGAATTGCATGTAATATAAACGTACTAACATAGAAATATAAGGGCAAGAAATATACGATGAAAAAAAAACTGAGTATCTTCCTGTCTTCTCGATTGCACAAAGAGGTATACAAATAGTAAAATTTTAAAGTAATTTACAAGTATATATTTTGTAATATTCAAGAATGATTTTAAAAAAATACTATACAAAAATACTTTGTGGACGGATTGTCTCGATAAATATGAGGCAAGAAACATTCGTGAAACCGGTTTATGTCGCACTGGAGTCTCATTTGGCAAGAAATTTTACAGAGGTCATTAAATCTTCATTTTTATGACATATTCATCTTTTATCTATCGCAGCTCCTTTTTCAGTTACATCGATATCATTTCAAGTTATTTAAAAGTGGGATAGGATTTGCCATAGATTCTAGTCGATCTCCTACTTTCTATTTTTAAAAAATTGTTCATATCTTTTTAAAAGTAAGGATGCTCTGACAGAAAAAAAGAGAGTAATAATATTCATGATCCATTGCAATTTGAAATATACTATATCACTTAGAACAAACAAAAAGCTCTGCTCATAGAACGCACACTTATTTTTTTAAACACCGTTATGAACACAAGAATACCCAACAATAATACTTAATTTGTTTTATAACTATTCACTTTAGGGTGCTTTTGTCATCAGAGATTCTATTTTATCAATCTGAATTTCCCTGGCAACATCGACCTAATTATCATTGCACTGCGAGCGCTGATTCATTTGGGCAAGTTCCAGGTCCATTCTCCTTTGGTAGCTCTCGTAAAACTCGCCCTGGGCCTTCAAGGCATCGGCGTATAGTTGGGAAACCTCTTCGTAGTACGTGATTCTAGCTCGGTTGGCATCGATCTCACTCCGAAGGTACTCCGCATAGATACCCTCGTCCATGCTCAGTCCTAGGGCGTAATTGCGTCTTCTCAGGCGGAGCTCCGGGGATTCTTCGGCGTCTCCAACTGCGGAATCCCGACAAGGACAGTCATCGTCGCCAATTGAACTCGTTCTTGGAGGATCACGAGAGGGCTCAGAAGGAGGAGTCGCCACTGGAGGTTCTGTAGGAGCTTGAGTGATGACTGTCTGGTACGTGGGTCTTTCGGTAACTGTGGAAGGCAGAGGTGGGAACCGTCTCTCCAAGTGGCCATTGACACAAAGTTTTCAGCATGCATTGTTGGAGGGGGAAAATGTTATAGCTATAACATTGCACTGCGCTCATTCTCTCTAAATCATCATCATCATCAAAGCGTTATGGACATGTTATAAAAGCCAGTGTTGTAGGTTGTTAGTCTGTAGATAGTTCTATAATGTACCTCACTATTTTGCAAGCGACTAAATGAAACAGCAGAAAGGACTGGTAAAGTCTCCATTTATCCCACCTTAATATATTTTTGTACATGAAAAGATTAAAGATCTACGGTCAGGCATACATCTATATAACTATATATTTATAGGATCCACTGTGGTGCTTGTTAACTTCCACGTCCGCTACCTTTGAGAGGATAATTACTATGACAACGACGACTGAAGAGGAAAATTACTGAATCCAACATGTCAGACAAGATACGCAGCAAACATTTACTACCAGAGACCGTTACAACATCAGTGCTTTGGAAGGATTATACTAGCAAGTTACTTTACGTTTCTACCTTTATGGTTAGCTGATCTTGTGGCAGAGTCGGTGTATCAGACCAATGCCTAGATCTAAATTTACTTAACACAGCAATTCAGCTTCAAGGAAATTTGTTTGGGGACTCAAAATGGCGGACAAAATACGTTCGTGTCTGTGAGGTCACACGCAATGGATCTCAATTCCACATCCCGAGTCCTAGTGCGTGTGCAGGGTTTGAGCACTGGAGGAGCAGAACATGGAGCCTTCAGCTTCTGTCTAGTGGCTATCTCTTTTCTCCACAGGGACTGTTATCAATCCTCGAAGTGCCAAAAGGCTACTCTCGCCTTACATTTGCCTGCTATGTTACTTCACTTGTCAATGTTTCATTAGAAGAAACTATAATATATAATGTTGTCATCAGGAGCTCATCTCTTATTTCCTTTAAGGGTAAATACATTTCTTAACATAATAATGTGAAGACAAAATCACGTTTATAGCCTTTATCACCCCGTTAAGCCCTGTCTGATTACGAATTCAAGAATACCCAAAACATCATAATTGATGCCTTAAGTAAGAATTTTATAAATGACTTTGAAGGTGAACATTTCCAGTTGTCAATCTGGACGTGAGTCGAAGTGTATGATATTTGCGCTGTGAGAGTACAGAATTTGGCAATGATATGATCTCTTCAGATGATAAATTGGAAATGGTCCTGTTCACGTGGACTAGTGTGATTTTGTCTTTATTTATTTATTTATTTATTTTGAAGATGAGAGAGAAGAAAAGAGAGAGAAATGTCTAAAAGTGTGTCTATTCTGTTGATGGCCATGAAGCTAATTGATTCTACGTACACACATATGAGGTTTTAAATCATTTCATATCAGATGTGTTGTCCAGAAGGTATAAGTGTTAATGATCGTCTCTTTATGTAGTGCATCAGTTGTGAGTGGGGAAAATGATTTTCAAAGATAATTCGTTCGAAATGTACCATGTATATCCTGCAGCATGAATATTAATTTAACAGACCAGACAGAGATCCGGCAATGAAATTTTCAGTGTTTAGGAGCTATATATTTCACTGTCTTATAATGTTTGAATAATTTATCATCCTACACCCAATATGCATGTATAGCAATGTTGTTATTTCAAGTTTATCATAGTAAATGTATGTATATATTTCTGTCATAATGCATTTTGCTGGTTCCCGCTAGGAATGCTTTAGGCTTTTCGTATATTGTGGAGTGGCACTCTCAGTTATGGCTTGATATTTTGTTACAGTGCAGGTCTGTGCTGAGATTTTGTCACTCTTTGTTCGGAGACACAATTGCTACGTCACGAGGATCTGAGTGTGACGTGACGTCTTCCATACACCTTTCGACCTCATGGGAGTAGTTATCTTGGCGATCATTGTGACAGAGGTATACGCTCTGGGGGGGGGGGGGGGGGGGGGACAGGATGAAGTGTTTTTTTTT
>JBCAUA010828997.1:0-14302 GCA_038406235.1 Peronia verruculata
TTAAAATCATCTCCCACCAGCAGTTTCCAAAATTACTTCCAGGACCCCCCCACCACCCCCTTTAAAGCAAATGCATTTGTTCATAAATTCACAGGCGCTAGCGCACAGCATAAGACTGTGCTAGGATTTCATGTTCAATTATATGTTGCATCTCTCAATGAATTCTTATGCAATTTTTGTCATTATGCAAATTCTGTCAGTTCTGCATTTTAGATCAGCTTCTGTCATATAGTCACTTGTTTTTTCGTGGTTAGTACAAAAATATTTAATTCATACAAAATAGTATGGTATGATCATGATAGAAAGTGCAACTTTACCTTGCATTAGCTATGTACCTATATATGATTATGCAGGGTGGCAAAAGTTAGTTATTGCACAATTAAAGTCTCAGAAAGACACTAATAAAAGATTTCACACCTGTTTTATATGTTGCCATCTGCTATTATTTGATTTCCAGTATCATATGAGAATCCCTAATAATTCTTATGAACCAGTTATTTGACCTTGGTTTTGCTAATGTTTGCAGTTTAAGTTTTGGAATAAGTGACTTCTTCTAACACTTAATCTTTTGACTTTTTGATATTTTCAGATGTGATACTTGTGGAGAATATATTTACAAAGGAAAGAAGTTCAACTCTAGGAAAGAAAATGTCGATAATGAAGATTATTTGGGGCTGCGTATCTTCAGATTCTACATAAAGTGTCCACGTTGTGTTGCCGAAATTGCTTTCAAGGTAAGTTTAACTTGTCCCACACCTCCCACCCATCTCTCACCTTTTTTTTTTTTTTTCTTTTTTACTCATCTAAAATATGGCTGATGATGGTTTCATAGAATACTTGATCAATGAGACAAATTGTGACTTTTTCCAGTTATTAAATGATTCAGTATAATTGTGACTTTTTGTTGTTGTTTTTAAAAATGTGTTATATGACATATGGAGATGTCATAAAGAAGGTGATCATATAAAGTAGATTCCATATTTTTAAGTAAGGAAATCATCAGTTTTTAACCTCTTCAGCTATTTCATGACATCATATGTTTTGAAACCTCATTTCTGTTTTTTTTTTTTTTTTTTATTTTTTTTTTTTAGAGACTAAATAGGTTTAATTTTTTTCCATCATCTTATGAAGCAGTCAGTACTTGACCTTTTTATTTCTAAAAACTAAAATGTAACTAACTTAAATGTTACAAGGAATTCAACATATGGAACAGATTATCATGTTTTCGAGTTTAGTCGTGACTTTGTTGTGCATTACTGTAAGCTTTGATTTGATTAGCTCTATTAATTCTTTTCTACCATTTTCTTTATACAGACTGATTTAGAACACACAGACTATGCTCTAGAGGCAGGAGCTCAAAGACTTTTTGAAGCTGAAAAGCTTGCACACCAAATGGCAGAGCGGGAAAGGAGAGTAAGGGAAGAGGATGAGTTGAACCCCATGAAGGTTAGTTGAAGAGCTGATTGATAGTAACATAAAGTCTTTTCCATTCAGCTTGATATTGAAACATGGAGAAGAGGCTCTTTTTGTCCATGTTCTCATTGTGCTGTCACCGTGAATCTTTGTTTTTTTTTTTTTTTAAGGATGTTTAGTATCTACTACCAGTGTGATTAAAAACAGAGTAATTTTATTTAAAATTAAACATTTACTTAAGTATTCCTTTGTCACAGATCTTATTTCGAAATGCCTTTACTGAAATGTGCTATCATGGTTTTGGGATTAAAATAAAACCATTCACAATAAAATTTGCCAGGTTTGAATTGATTTTGTTGCTGAAAACGTTCATGGTCACTTGAAAGTTAATTGATCACTTGTATAGATAGTCCTAGCTGCCAACCAGTACGGAAAAAACGTATTTAGTACGTTTTTTTACCGGGGATACGGAAATCTGTATTTGCCTGAGAAAATACATATGTTGGTTTTCTAGAGTGCGCAAAAGCCTGTAGGCCTACATGAATTAATCAAAGGTCAAAAGTCAGCAAACGCGAGAATGTGTAATCCTTTTCGACAAAGCGTGCCATGAATTTTCATCGCTGGTATACCGACGATCGGGGGGTATGTCTAGATTTAGCTGTTTTTTTCAATTACTGCTCCCGAGAACAAGTATGGAAAGTGTTTCTAGTCGCAGAAGAGTGACATCCTGTTCAAAATACGCGGGAAGGAGTGCGATTTGAAGAAGTTTGTGTTTACAATCGAAGTTTTTGTGTGAATAGAACCAAGAAAATGGCAAACCGAAAGATCAGCAATGAAGAGGACTCTGATAGTGAGATGTCTTGAGATTAATTTGGTGGAGATTTTGAAAATGGTGTGACAGTTGACTTCGATAGTGACAGAAGTGCCGTTGACGATCTCGGGAAAGCTCGGGGTGACAATAATGCTAGCAGTGAGGACAAAGGGACTGATCTTGGGGATGTAAGATGGAAAAAAAAACAAGGATACCACGTCCAAATCCTGTGTCTCCTATTAGTGTTCATGGTTTTCTCTGCAGAAACTCTTTTCTAAAGACTTAGACCTATGTACTACTAGATCTAGATCTAGATAATGTAGATCTAGATAGATTGTGTTCTTTCGAGAGTCTAGAGGGCTGTAGAAATTGGTAAGTTTTATTCAAGTAGAAGCTTATTATTTCCTTTTTTAAGGAGCCTTTTCATCCTTTGATTTTTTTTTTTTTTTTTTTGGGTATAGTCTTCATGTTTTACTCTCTTATGAACGGGGTTTCCCGCGCGGTATGTACACTCGGCACGGTTGGAGTCTGTTTTTTGTTTTGGAAAGGTTGGCAGCTGTGATGTAATGTTATGGCCAGTTACTCCATTTTGAGCAGCCAGTGATGGTTAGTGTTGCTTCAAGTATTATCAAGTCTAGATTCAGAGTTTTCTAGAGCTACATGTCTCTAGTGCATAGAGCATTGACTGGGCTTCTGATATAATCCAGCCCCCTCTCTAGACTTTCTCACTCCATATGGTGAAAAGTAGGGGGAAGAGTGAATTTTATGTAGTCTTAGCCTATATAGCCAGCCCAGTGTCTACCGAGCTAGTAGGTTCTCGACTTCAAAGGACGAAATCCGACAGTTCGTCTGTGGAACATTACGATATGTGGCAAGTTCGATGTCACACATAGACGAGAACTAGCACAGATTTCATAAGTGTGGAACAAAGATAATGGTTAATGCTATGCCGTATCGAAGATTACTATAGGTCGAATTATTGATCCTGATTGTGCTGAATTTCACCATAAATTCCATTGTGGTTTTAACGTCGTACTTTTACTATATTTTATATTGATACCATACATAATAAATACACACCAGATTATTCTGTGGTGTTTACTTTTATCAACAATCAAATAGACCAAGGAATTAGCTGTAAATAGTTACTGAATTTTTCTGTTCATATTTCCTGGATTTTGCTTTATTTAGAAATGCTGTGAATATGAAAAAATGTGTAAATAATGTCTGTGTGCATAAATTCTTTAATTGGAAACTACAAAACAAGTTTCGTTTTAGCATCGGTTTCTTCTCAGTATGTAAAATCCCTGTTTTGGTTCGAAAATCCCTGTTTTTGTTTTTTTTTCAAGAGAAATCTTATGGTGGGGTTGGCAACCCTGCAAGCATGGTTTTCATGTGCTGTAATTCTAATATGAAACCCATAAAAGGATTATTGATCCAAAAACTACTGAATGTATGCATCTGAAACTGGGAACAAAGAATTGATACAAGATTTGTGTTTTACTAGACATAAACCCGAAAAAAGCATATCATGTCTGACGTTATCCTAAAAAGGCAATAACACTTGCATAGCAAACACGTGAGAGTGTTTGATTCGAATGGTATGTGTGATAGAATGATGGAGTTCAAGAGACCAAACACATTTCGTTTGAGCAGCATTCAGTTTTATCATCCAAAATATCAGAATCACCGTGCATAGGCTTGCCATACACTTTAAGTGGCAGGACAGCATCGATGTGATCTTTATTTAAAAAATCTTCCATGAATGCCATAGCTCTCATCTAATATTCTAGTAAGTGCAGTACTTATAGTACTTTCGTCCTCTGGCAAGAGAATGCTTGTAAATGAAGAAATCTTACATAAGCATGCCTATGACTCAGTATAAATCCAAGTAAGAGTGTATTTTAAGATCAAGAAAACATGCAGGTGCTCTACAATATAACTTAAAATAAACATCAAGCACAACTGATAAACACAGGATCAACTAGTATGGGAACCAAGAAATCAACGGTTCAAATCATGTGCTTTATCATTACACCCCAAAGCCCTTTTTGTTATGGATATTTATCCTGCCATTGCTACTGTGCAGCATACAAAGCAGTCATTGTTTTCAAGAAGTACACTGCATATTATCACTGTGATGATACATGTCTTTTACATGCCTATTGAAAATGTCAACTGTTATGAGGTAAATGATAACTGATTTGAATTTTGTGCTTGTAGATAGTCTCTTTGGCCCCATATATATGGAAGCGGCTTGTTGGTGAGGGCTACAGCTGGTCACAAGATTTCCCCACGGTGGATGCGGCTGAGGTTTGTATAGATTGTAGACCGGCTTGATTTTATATGCCTTTTCTATTACTCTTTTAAGATTTGGGTTGTTGGGTTTTTATAAAATGGCACATCAGCAAGTTCAGCACTGCACAATGCGGAACATGCTGGTAATGACATCCAGGCATGAGGAAAGGTCAAAATGTATAACAATAGTTATCTATGGATAAGGAAAGTGACCAATAGCTCTCAACCATGGAGATTAAAGAATATTCAGATGCTTAATCTTTGTTTTAGAGTATGACTTCTAGGACAAGGCTGTCAATGGATTAACAACTCAACTTTTTACAAATATCTTTAAATCAGTCAATTATCAGATGTTCTGCCCTTGCAGGTGAGAATTATAGACAGTTTGATCACCATGGATGAGGACACATTTGCTGCAGCGGGTAGGAACTGGAGCATGGTGCTAAGTGATGGATCACATGTCAGCATCAAGGTGGATGATGAGGGCAATCCCAAACCTCTGGCATATGAAGACCGATATGAATACGTGGACAGAGTGAGGGAGATCAGGATGGGAGAGTGTGATAAGCAGGTAAGCAAAGATAGTGCTAATTTGCCAGCTTGGATAACAGTTTTTGAGCTGATCATTGTTTATGTGTGATTCAGTTGCAAGTTTGACAGTTCAGAGCAGTTTACAATTTGGAAAACAAATTTTGCCCTGATAATTAGTTACCAACACTTAAATCTATTACAGATTTGGTAGGAAACAATATTTTGCAGGTTTACAAAACTATGACCTGATTCTTGCCAAAGGTTGATTTAGCAGTAATTTGGGTGGTTCACATTATTAACACTGTGGCCTATACTTTAGGGATGATAATAGTTCATGGTGATTGAATGGTAGTTTTGGCATTGCATATCAGTCTATTTAGTGACCTTTGGTAATTTATTTGTATTTTGATAGTAATTCGGTTGCATTTTGGTAATGTAGAAACACAGTATTCATTTATATAGGTATCATCATTATTGTACTGTAGTCAAAAGGTACATCGCAAATCATAGGTTCACAAAATGATATGATCAAGATATTTCAGTCATGTGGATTAAAGTTTTGAGGTGTATTTTGAAGTAAGCTATTTGAAGATCTAGCCACATCTTAGTTTGAACTACTCTGATGCTTTCAATTTTTCCATTTGCTTGTTGTTGTACAGCAGCGTGAAACAATTCCCATCTGATTATGGTGATCTCATACTCATACATACAAAGCTAACTGTTTTACTTGTGCTCCACAGTTGAAGGCCATGAGAACTGGCTTACTGAAAGTGATACCTGAGGCTGTGTTGGGACTTCTCACCTGGCAAGAGTTGGAGACAAGAATCTGTGGGGAGCCAGAGATCACAGTGGAAGCTCTGATGAAAAGCAGTGAGTACTATTCTTTCAAAATGAAACTGCATATATAGATCCTTATTCAATCACTTCTTCGGATTCTGTTGTGGTAAGACAAAATTGTACAACTGTCTTTTTCTTAGAAAGGAAATGAGTAGTGGGAGTATAATTAATAGTGTAGGGGATGTACAACTGTGGTTAAAGTTTTATGATAATATATTAATGCAAGATTTTTATATTTCCTCAGCATATTATCATCATATTGACGAAGATGATGTCAGAGTGAAATACTTCTGGGCAGCAGTGAAAAATTTCTCCAATGAAGACCGCAGTCGCTTGCTTCGATTCATCACTGGAAGGAGGAGATTGCCTGTGTCAATTTTCATATCTTCAGGGAAAAAGTGAGTGTGGCTCATTTAGGTGATGTCAGCGGCCTCATGCTTGAGCTATTGAATATGGATCAGAAATTACAAATTTCCATCCTGATTAGGCTTAACAGTTGCCTTAGGAAAGATAACTACCTATCTTTCCTGACTCGCTCCAAGTTGAAATGGTTAGCCACCTTTGGAGAGTGTGTGTTGTTGTTAGTGTTAGATTGATGAGGGTTTGAGTGCCTAATAAGCAACTGCATTGTAGTAATAGATCATAAAGAGCCCAAAGCATGGACTGCACATGAATAGGGACTAGATTATGCTCTCTATCATTTTATAGTTATGTCAGTAACTAAAATAAAATCTATTTTATAGCAGCTGGAATGTTAGAGGCAGAAACCAATACACTGTTAAAACAGAACTTTTGTCACAGGATGTGAAATATTCAAAGTGCCTTTTGTAAATTGCACATAGAAATTTATTTGTCATTTGCCTCTGATGTAAAACTGAAATGGTCAATATTATGTCATGTTCCTTCAAGTGTCAGGTTGTAGAGAAATGCAATTTATGTTATCTGTTCTTTTCGTTTAAGAAATAAACCTTATAATGTAGGACATTTTCTATCATTCAACATATATTAATATTTCAACTGTCATTTATTGATGAAATTGAAAAATATCTTTTGAAAATGTATCAGACATACATGTATCTAAGGAAATAGAAAGCCTTTGATTTGTTGAGGCAGGACTATGAAATTTTCATAATGTTGTGGAAACAAAAATGCAGTAGCAAAGATATATATTAATATTTCTTGTTGGTATCATTTGCAGTAGCCCGGTGGACCCTTTGCCAGAGTCCTCCACCTGCTGTAATACACTCCACCTGCCTGTTTACTCAGAGTAAGTGTTTTAATAATTTCATTTCCACCTACAAAAAACAATGATGTAAAAGCAGCTGTTATTTGCTTATAAACTTGATGATAAAATTTAAAAAAAAAACAAAAAACACACACACAAAGATTGGAAAGATAATTGTGGTTTTACTAAATTTGATCTTCCTGTTTTAAATGCTGATCAATCTCTGTTTTAGGTAAAATGATACACGACATACTAATAATTACATGTAATATAACAGCTGCAAGATTAGTCTGAACTTGCTGTAAGAAGTTTTGAGATAGACATGCTAGCTTTGGAAGAATGTGCATGAGCTCTGAAAAGTGCTGTTATATTGTCTGTGACATAAGATGGAATAAGATAAGATAACTTTATTTTCCAACAAAACTAGAAAATTTTTGTACAGTGTAAAAAAAGAGCTAGGTTCAAAATCATGTAAACAAATGGTAAAAATTATGCATAATGTTAAATATATTATGAATCATACATTCACTTGCATATCCTCCTCTTGCACATACACACAACCACGCATAAAAAGTTCCATCATTCTAAAATGAAACCATGCTGTGCCTACATAAGAAGGTGGATATATGCTGTGTTGCATCTTTGACTTTGTGTGTCCATGAGTGAATGTGATAGACATATTTCCATTACTTTTTGGCATCAAAGAAATGTAGAGGGTCTGTAAATGTACTTTGGCTTTAAAAATTTTAGTCGATTTTAGTTCATTTTTTTTCATTTTTTTTTTTTTTTTAGAAAAACTACTCTCAACTGAACAGTTGCATGTGGCCTTTTATATTTTCATTTCTACTTCTTGTAATTTCATTTTCTATTGCAGTGAAAAAATAGCAGAGGAAAGACTTCGTTATGCAGCCTATAACTGTGTGTCCATTGACACAGATGAGTGAAGGTGTACACCAGACCAGTGAACCAGAAACACCAGTTTGGAGGACATAAGAATTTGAGCAAAACCATTTGTCTAAAAGCTACAACAGCAAGTTCTTCCCACTTCAGAAGATGTGACCCTTTGACCCTGAAAGTGTGTGAAGACCGATCTGGTCAGAGGACTTGTTCTTTTTACATTTGCATCAGAAATCCTTTCCTGAAGAAAAATGGTATTCACAGCACATAACCTTTTAAATATAAATGGCTGTTCCTTTAACATAAGTTTTCATATCAGCCAAGAAAAATCCTTGCTCTTGGACAGTTTCTATTGACTCAGTTGTTTTTAGTAAACATTAGCATTAATTAGAGAAAATGTTAACATTTCAATATGATAAGATAAAGCTACATTTTAAAATAAAGGAGAATGACACTTAAATTATGAAAAGGAAACTAACAAAATCAAGGAATAACCTGAGAGCTGCCCACATTATATACTTTAAATATCATAAGTTCCTATTGCCTGCAAGTGACACAATCCAGTCATCTGATAGAAATGATATGTCACAGTGTTTAGAATGGACATGCTTGGAACCTCCTTGTGGTGAGAGGCCCAATCATGTGGTAGCTGAAATTGCAGTGATGAAAAGGGCTCAGAATAACTTTTTTTTTTCAGTCAAAATGCATCGAAAATTAACCAATCATTGTCTTGCTCAGTTTGACATTTGTTTTGAACCGTGGGCAAATGAGTCCAAAGTCGATCGGGGATAATTCAAGTTATGGCCTTTTTTAAATATTTTCTGACAGACATACCAAAATGTTTTATTTGTTTTCCACAAAATGAAAATTCAATCTTTTCTAACCTAAAAAGAAAAATTTGGTACCTGAGTTGGAAAATAGTTAAAAATGGCCGTAACTCACCATTGCTGAGAGGGACTTCCGACTCATTTGCTCTGGAAGCAAGACATTTGTGTTGTTTTCACAGGTTGCACAAGAACTACTCCTGTTGCATGAATTGTCCTGAACACAGTGTGGTCCCCAGTTAAAGCAAAGGGGCAAAGTGTTTTATCATGTGACAACTTACAATGCTAAACAAATGAAACCTTTGCTCACTCACAAGGAGATTCTAGATGAGTTTTTGACTCTAGTAAATTCCTTTGACTTTGATAGTAAATTATCTTTTATTTTACAAAGAAAATTAAGTATGATATTGTAATAAATGCTTGACACTGAATAGTTCTAGATTCTAGTCTTTGTTGGCCAACTCTCTTTTGTTCATGAAAGTTATACATCTAGCAGCTCTGTAGTGTTATCAGAATGAAGACTTGTGACATAATCAGTATCATAGTCATTTGGATTGAATGTCTAAATCACTTGGAAACTCAGTTTACCTATATTTCACTCTGACCTTTTCACCTTTAGTCAGATTAGTTTTGAGGATGTTTGTGTCCCCATCGAAGTCCAAGATCCCTTTAGAAAGTGGGTAGTTTTACAGTTTGGGGAGAATTCCTGCAAGCTGGTTTCATCTGATGGAAGAGGACTTGAAATTTGAATAAGTTAAATACATCAAGATGTGCTGACTGAGGATGATGAATATGGGGCAAGTCTCTGTGAATGAATTATTTAAAGTTTCATATGTGAAAACCAAAGAAAGTATAAATGAGGTGTTGTGGGTGAAAGTGGTAATTCATATCTATTTTGTATTTTGTTTTTTTTTTGTGCTGTAATCATCCTAGAACTTTGGATGATTTTTTTTTTTTTTTTAAACCAATTTTAGAATAGGCCTGTATGTAATTAATGGCTTAGGTTAGTTATTCTTTTTCAGTACTTATTTTGGAAAGCTACCCTGAAATATGGGAATTTACCTTTGAACAGTGGAGGAAATAAAGACAAGTCCTTATCTGTGAATATTGTATACCTGTAATAAGACTTTAGTGTCCTTTTTTTTTACACATAGCCTATATTGTTTTTCTATTGTCATTTCCAGTTTGTGCCATGATTCCATTACATGTATTATATTTTACTTTCTAATTTTTTTCACCATACATATTTTGTAATGTACTTTAATCAATGAATGTTCTATCAATTTTTTTTTTCTTTCTAATTCTATCATTGAGGGATATAAAAACAGGGACTCCAAATTTTCTGTAGTTTTTATTTAATTTAAAAAAAAAAAATTGATGGGAATGAATGAAAGCATAAGGGTTGATTTGAGTCTTGGGATATTTTTGTTTTTATATATTGCTTAGTCTGTTCTTTTTATACCACTATATTTCTAAACATAATTAACATGCTGAGGATATTTAGTTGGCAAAGTGGCTATATTAATATCTGCTGACCAGTCGGATGGAAACACCTCCATTGAAATATCTGACAGGTATTTCATAAAAAATTGTTACCTGACAACTATGAAACAGTAAGTTTGAAAATATTCTTTATTAGTTCATGACAAGTATTGTATCATTATTGATGAAGAAACCAGTTATGTTATTTCACATGTGTTACATTCATTTTATAAATTATGCTTTATTAAAAATGTTTAGGGACAATTTAAGATTTGGCTGAAGAAATGAATTTCATTGATTGTGAAAAATTTAAATTACATGATTATGTTTAATTTACATGCTGTCAGAAAAGAACAGATTAAATGTCTTCAAATACCCTTTTCAAATGTTTTTCTTGCAAGTAAAATGAAAACTTGCATTGAAGTTGGCCTTGACTTGTCAGTCAGTATTAGAAACATAGCTTCTGGATGACATTATTATTCTTATTCATGCTGAGAGTGGAATGAGTTATGAATGACTGCATATGACAAGTTAAAATGCAAACTTTTGACATTGACAGTATTTTCTTTAGTTTGGTAATCATATCATAGGATCATAATTATATCATTATGTATGTTCACTCTCTGCAACTTGAGTAGAAGATCAATATTTTCAGATACACAGTATTTCTACACCCACATTATTATGTTCCTTGATAATTTTGCACATTGTGTGATATCAGTGATAATGTACTTGCATGGGTAAGATATAAATGCCTGAGAAGTATCAAAAATAGCTCATAATAACAGTTGTGAAAATAAAATAAAATAAAAAGGTATAGTATCTGGCAATGTCATTTATGAAGTAATGGCATGCAATTGCTCAATCTTATTTTATTTCAACTCAGCATTATAAGTTTACAGTGGCGCGTACAATTTTGACAGTGATGCCATGAAGGTCTGGCAATATCAGATCGGAAGATAGAGAAAGATGCTCATTCCCTTTTCAAAACAATAAAAAAACACGAGGAACAGAGCAGAAGAAAAAAAAAAAACTGCGCCCATGAAAACATGCTTTTGTGGAAAATTAATTGTTTTTTTTTATTAGTACATTTCGAAAATGCTTCAAAGACTGTAACTCACATACATCATTCTCTCTTATGGCATTTTGTTTCTTCAGTCACATAAACTAAATGCAGCCATTAATTATCCTTGACTTGACAAAATCTACAACTGAAAATTGCTACAACCTATTAAAGGTCTTTTGTTTTTTTTTTTAAAAATAAAATTCTCACCTGTTTTCTTGGGTTGGAACTATTTTACATGTACATGTATGTGAAACTTGAAAAAATATAATGTAATAAACATGGATAAGACAGGCATGTGTAATTCCATACTTGTTCAGGTGTATGATTGTCACATGTGTTTTACCTTGTCCCTATGTATCAGTAATACTCTGTGATAATAAAGTTCTTTTACTCATGTGTAACTAACAAACTTTGCTGTTGTAATTTGAATGAATAAGTGAATAAATAGTGCATCCAATTTTTCTGCTAGTTTTACACTTTGCATTTTTAGACAGAGAGATAGCTATATTATTTGATAATGTATTAATGAGTTGATGAGCCAATAAATGAATATATGAATGAATGAATGAATGAGACTCAGTGAACATATGTCTGTCAGAAGTATAAATGACGATGGTTCAACTAATTGTTTTTACATTTTTGTATTCAATACGGGAGGTATAGGAAATTATAGTCACTAATTCTGCCAAAGCATAACTGTAGATTGAAAATTAGGTGTACAGGTACAATTTTCTGATGGTTTATGAAGCTGATCATTAGGATACAAAGAGTTCAGTAGCGTTACATTGTTGAGACTGCTGTACAAACATCAGGATTCAAAATGTTTGAAATGAGATTACTAAATACACTTTCCTTGTGGACTGGTAAATGACGAGTGTGTCATGGGAGTGGCATGCTGTTTCACAAGTGGATATGGCTTACTGCATCGGATCTGCATACACGTACATGTATTTGATGACTGTGACCATTTTCAACACATAAATTACTTGAATAAAATTATCAGTACCAGAAAAAAAAAGCAAACCTAGCTAACCATTGCTGTCTTGTGGCTATTATAGATTTGACAGATTTAATCATTTTTACATCCATTCTAAAATTGGCTTAGTTAAAACAGTTGACTGACGAAAACATTAACGAAAAAGAAAAAAGGAGGAAGGATTGAAAACCAAGGTTAGCTCTTTCATTGTCGGAAATCCGATGCATTCAGAGCATTGTCTCTTCAGCATTAAAATTGGTGTGTCTTGTCAGCTGACAGGACATTGCTATAACCAGAATTTTGTTAGAGATCATGGACATGATAGTTTACAAAATGCTGAATTCAAGACTTCAGACTCACTTAAACATATTTGTGATTATTTTTCTGATTGTGAAAGGATCAGACAACTGTCTGTCTCAATTTTTTTTTTTTTTTTAGTGAGTGAAGCAATAAAAATCTTTTTTTTTTTTTTTGAAATAATGACACAGAAAGATGACAAAGAGTGACCCTCCGTTGAATAATTAAATCTGATTCGCAAACTCTCTACCTGAATCAGTTAAACAGTGAAAGGATAAATTAAACACGGAGTATAGAATGCGCATGTTACCCTTATATTTTACATACATGTATAGTTTAATATTAAATGAATTAGAAGTGTGTGGGGGGGGGGGGGTAAGGACAGCGATGAGTTCATGGTAACTGTGGTATGTGATGCTATTGACAGATTTGGAGTTTCCTATTGACATGCGCTGACAGGATTAACCACGCAGAACCGTTGGAATGTTGATACAAGTTCATGACATCATTTCATTGAGAATGAGTCATAGCAGTTCTTGGTCTGCTCAGTGATTCCAACCAAAGCCCACAGAAATAGCAAGTGGCTCTTCAGACATGAAGTAAGGTTTTGCTTAGGAGGATTTATTGTGGCTCGATAAAGATCATATTTGGTCACTCTCAGTGGCATTATAACACCTTAGTCTATTTCATTTCTGCAAGACAGTATTTCTCGGAATGATAAAAAGATTGGAATATAACTGTGCTGTGATGGATCAGTACTTCTTTGACATGCGTTAAATACATTGAAGGAAATATTTCTTGAACAACTGTTTTTTCTGTTGCTCCATCGGACTTTTACAATGACACCTCTTGCTCATTGTTGACTTGTAAATAAAGATGGCGTCGCCAGAGTTTCCACTCCATCAGAGCGTATTCAACGGCGATTTAAAACTTGTGTCAAAGCTGATTAGGACTTGTGATGTCGCTCAGAAGGATATTCATGGTTAGTATTACATGTTCTTATCATAATTTGTCAGATACAAGACTACAGGTGGTCTGCAGTTTCCTGTAAGTCTCCCAGACCGTCGATTCGGGAGAATGCAACTGTTCTAGAATAGATCTACAGACGATGTGATTTCGCTTTGAAATATTATCATTTGATTTGTTTAGGCCTACATTAGATTAGTAGCCCTTTAAATGTATTTTCACTGACATATTATGTGAAACTAGAAGTTTTGGCATTTTGTCATAGTCAACACAAATATTTACACTTTAAACACCATTCTGTGTCAGTTGTTTTTAATCCTTTTAAATTTTAAAGGAGGAGTGGCAGTTAAAATGAGACACAGGGAATGGCATTTGTCTCCTGACAATCCCAAAGTTCCCAAAATATATGCTGTTTTAGTATGTATTGAAAAATAATTTTTGTATAATATTATTAATATACCTTAGGCTAATCTTTAAAATTTATGTAGACTCAATATTATAGATCTAGATCTAGATCTAGATCTAACCATCATTTCAATTGAAAATGAGAAATAAGGGGTAAATTGTCAAAGAATAATTAGAAAAAAAGAAAGATTGAAAGATAATCCAGTAATAGCAAGACCTGGTTGGGGGGGTATGTTTTATGTCCGAACCGCCAATTTTTTTAACTCATTTTATT
>JBCAUA010829008.1:0-14302 GCA_038406235.1 Peronia verruculata
AATTCCAAATTTCTACCCACAAAATTTCTCAGCAAAAATTGGCAACTTCTAAAACCCGAGATAATCCTATCTCTTAGAATTGAAAGACTAAAGAAAAACAACAACCCGTCCATGGGAGGCTGACATAAATTAATTACTGCCCCGTTTGACAGTTTGGCTATACCGGTGACAATTAGCCTGGTCAAAAGACATTGACTGTGGGTTGTTACATCAAATTTATACTAATGATGACCTTTTAATCAAAATGAGAAAGATAAGACACCGGTAGTTGATCTTGCACTATCACGGTGAACTCAAAAACCTCATGTCAGGATCTTCCCTACAAGTCCGGTCTACAGCCCAGCCGTTCTCATTATACAGAGAGGTTCAAGGCGATAGTTTCCATAACGAGGTGGATGAGAAGGTAAACAGATTTGAACAAAATCAATTGTAGCAGCGATCACTTTTTTTACATGGCCACTGTGACATATATTCGTATGTAATCATTTTTCGTGACATTTTTGGATTTCAATTTGTGTTGAACTTTCGACAAATTAGTAAATCATTTATCTGATCAAAGTCTCTCTAAACTGACATAAGCAAAAAAGAACTGAAAAAAGTAAATATAAACTAGCGTGACATGTTTACGAAAGGACTTTCAGGAAATAATAGCTACGATGAATAACATGACAGCCAAAGAAAAGAGAGAGAGAAAAAGAGAAAATGATAACTATAATATGACATCAAAATTATGATGAAAATAATATAATTAAATTAGAATTATAGAGGCAAGTTGATGTTTGATAACTAAGTGAAGTACGTTGAAAACAGTCTCTAGGATCAGAGAAAGAAACAATAATAAATTGGTTATTCAAATACACCCAACAATATGAGAGTAAAACATTTACTGAAATCTAAGAGTTAAAACAATGGCGATGATAATCAGAGAGAGAGAGAGAGAGAGAGAGAGAAACAAAGCACAATGATAAGGGAATTCAGACAACGATAGATAAGAAATACCATTATATACAAGGAAAGAGAAAACTTAAGTCAGTTACAAATAACAAACTACAAGGCATGTCCATGAGAAACACAATAGTGCCAATTTTGACTCGCATCATCATTCAATTACATCAGAAATAAAACAATTAAATTTACAGACTCAATTGACGTCTTTCCAGTCATGAAATATGATATAGTTTTGTTGTTTATAACAAAGAGATTACAAATAAAAAACAACACAGTGGTCAATAGAGTAAAATGACTAAAGTTTCAAAAATAATATTTGTTAATCATGAATGTCAACTAAATTATAATATGTGAAAAAAATTTGAAGAATAGAGAAAGGACACAATAATTGATTGGCTTTAATAGAACCATGTTATAGCCATAGAACATTTTTTATATTCTACTGAGAAGAAAACAAAACCGGTATTATCAGAGAAAGAGAAATACTGTTTTTAATTTTTATAAAAATCAAGCAATAGCAATCAATAAAAATCACTGTACAGAGTTTATCAAAAAGTTGTTCTGGTTACCTTCTGGGGCATATATGTCAATGTTAAAGAAATATAGTGAAGAATAATAATGTAAAATAAAATATAATGAATTAATTTCCTTTTAATCTACTGCGATATGTTCATTGCCTTATTAAGTCTATCGATAAAATCAGGCAGAGGAGAAACCAAGTAAAACTCAAGTGGATTCCTTTGTTCTTAGCTTCGATGAAAGTGACACAGAACATTTTTCTATGTAGCAAACAAAAACTCATATAAGACATAGCCATTACATTTTGATCTGAAATCTACAACAGAAGCACAGCTTTGATATTATTCAGTTCTGTTAATTTGCTAACGAACAATCACCCCTTTGAATATTTGTTCCCTTCTTTATATTAGTGTACATGACTGTATAACTGAAATAAGAATTTCTACAGCTGGGTTAAAAGTGTCGTGCAGTCTCACAATGGCTGATACTCACATCGCCACTGTTTTAATTATTGTAAAGAGATAACATCAAATCGGCACAGGTATATATTGGGATGATAATCCCAATAACAGTAATAAGAATAGTTATTATAATAATAATCGAAAACTTTTATACAGCATGAGCTATTGCTGGTATCTATACTATATAAATAAGTATCCGTTTATTCAAGCTCTGACATTGTACACCACAGACTAGAAGATATAAGATTTGACTAAAAAAAAGTACACAACAGAATGTTTACTGAGAATACCTCGAAAAAAAAAAAAAAACCAGTTCCTCTTTGCTGGCATCAGTTGTGAATACCATTCTCTATCAGCTGTGTCATAAATGGTCATAAATTACTCCACTACTGAGTTAAATGAAAAAAAAAATGCTATATTATGAGAATTTCAAATCTCTATCCACAAAATTCCTTTCACCAAAATTGGGCATTTAAAGGCCATGCAATCCTACTTTCTCAGATCTGTATGGTTATACAGTAAAAATAAACTTTGATAATCTGATTATCGTCATGATCAGAGTTGGAGCAAAATGACTCTTGGCGGTCAGAGACCCAGCCAGGTGTATGTGCTAAGGCAGTCATATGCAGTTTGTGTAGCAATCTGTGCATTAGGCGATAGTCTGGGCAGTGTCATATGTAACGTGTGTTACCATTCATCACTCAACTGAAAATTGTGTGGCATGGTCCAAATTTGAAAAGTCTAGATTTTTTCCCCTAATTCATCAGGGTTTTTCATTCCGAACTGTCTGCATGACTTGCCGTGATATGATAGAGCTCTTTTGTACAACTCTGTAGATTCTCATCTTTTGAGTCATTAAGAAAACAGGAAATAAAACTGTCACCAGAATGTGTCACGTATAGTCCATTGCTCCACTTAACGTCCTTTCAGTGTTGAAAGCAATCAGATTTAACCATAGATTCCTAAGACCTAACAGGAGTAGGTCTGTGGTTTAAGCACAGTACTAAAATCATTTAAAAAATGACAGGCCACGAAAACCGCGAAACTGAACTAAAGGACCGCATGCGCTCTTATTCATTACTGCCTTTTATTACCGTTCATTCATGAAACTAAAACGAATGAAATTATTCTGCAGCATAAGATACTTTCAGTCTGCGTGTCTCGGGTCAGTGTTGCCTGTGTGTTCATTGCGCCTGTACGAGAGACAGAGAGAATGAGAGAGAGAGAGTATGTGTGTGTGTATGTGAGAGAGAGAGAGAGAGAGAGAGAGAAAGAGAAAAAGTGTGGATATCTGTATGCATGTTGCCTCGTATGAGAGAGGGAGAGAGAGAAGGAAAGATTGTGTTGGGCTGTGCGTTTGTCTCTGTAACATGCGGGTAAAATGCATGACTGCCACTCTTCTTTCGAAAAATAAAGCTCTCAGATTCTTGAAACCTCTATGGGGCATTTTTAAGTCCATATAAAGGAGGTATATAAGACCACGGAAAAGGACCAGAAGCGATCATGAGCGCTGTCGCATGCCCAGACGAAAGAAAAAATATGACAGAAAGTTTAGATTATATAGCTAGTCCAGGTGAGGCCTGATTATACAATTAAGATTGTAGCTTACATCACTTTTCTTATCCACCTTTTTTCTCACAAAGTTCAGAAGAATAAAATTTGCATGACTGTAGGAACAATCTACTCAAGACACTTCCAGACAATTGAGTCCTTCAATTCTATTTTATTCCCCAAACTGAGACTGGTTAATATACTGTGAACCAGCTATTGGAACTGTTCAAGAGAGAACTAATCAACAGTGGACTGTTTAGGTTGGTAGTCGCCCGAATAGTCCCAGAAATATCTCCACTGCCATAAACTCAGTAAAAGGAACCTATGTCAAAGTCAAACGCATAACTAATCAGTATCACAAAAATTAAAGTCAGAGTTGAAATCATAAAATTCAGTGTCAGTCTGAATCAGAATAAATAAGGCTGATGTAACTGCTCCTTCACATCCAAAGGCAGATATAATTGCCTTTTCTTTTGTTTTGTCAGATACAAAGGAGCATCAATGCTCTTGAACAACAGTTTGTCTTTTACTTTTGATGGCAGAGGCAAACTGTTGACTCTGTCCACTCTTCCGGGTACTCCGCCTAGAGCATGAGAGATAGTAACAAAGCTCAGGTGGAACAGAGATTTGGGCTGGGAATAGAACGCATCCATCATTGTCACAACGTCAGTCATGTTCTCGTAGGTCAACTTGTGCCGCCACTGAATGAAGTATGAATAGAAGTAATTGTCACTAGGACACAACATTAAGTTACCTAACAAGTACTGAATCACAGGGATATTCCCATGAGCTAAGGCCACAGTTAATGGAGAGACAGGATCAATAGAGCCAAACCCGCGAATCTCAGCTAAGTCAGACATGGTAGGTGGCATACCATTTGTTAACAATAACTGGATCATCTCACGGTTGTCTATGTGGATCATTTGATGTAGGACACCATTGTATCGTTCAGGTAAACTATTAACAGCACCATGTCTGATCAGTTCTTCTGCGCAACCAGATCTGTCCAACCATCTCTGGTCCAGCAAAATGGAGAGAGCTGTGATTTTCTCAACACCTCTCAATTTTTGCTCAGCCCTGACAACGTGGACATCTGCACCAGCCTTGACTAAACACTTTATACTTTCCAAATTTTTATACTTAGCGGCCAGCATGAGTGGAGTCCAGCCATTCTTGTCTCTATGATTTAATGACACACCTTTGTCTATCCAGTGCTGAAGTAATCCAAGATCACAAGTCTTGCGGTTTCTTTCAGCCGTTTTGATCGCTAACATTAACGCATTTTGTCCTTCCCCATCCTCTGCACTGACATCAGCTCCCAGATCATGGAGAAGCTCAATGAGATGATGGTTCCCTTTTTGTACAGCAGTGAGAAAAGGCGTTTCTCCCCTTGATGTTCTTGCCTCCAGGTCTGCCCCGTGTTCTACAAGAAACTTAATTATCTCAGAACTTTTACACCAGGCATCCTCGGCGAAACGTGCTGTTTCTCCCCATTCTTCACAGGCCAACATCAGAGGTGTCTGTTTATTTTCGTTCCTGGCGTTTATTTCTGCCCCATACTGTACAAGAATTTTCAGTTTTTCAATATCTCTAAAGCAAACTGCCCTATGTAGTACTGTATCGCCACTGATGTCTGACACGTTGGGGAAGGCGTTATTTTCCAACAAAAACTTTAAACATTCTATATTATCAGATTTCTCAGCACAGGCCAATATCAGAGGTGTCTCTTCACATCTATCCACCACGTTTACATCAGCCCCGTACTGTACAAGTATTTTCAGTTTTTCAGTATCTCCTGATTGAAGTGCCATGTGTAAAGCTGTCTGGCCATAACCGTCTGACATGTTGGGTAAGGCTTTATTTTCTAACAAAAGCTTTACGCATTCTACATTAACAGATTTCTCGGCACAGGCCAACATTAGAGGTGTCTTTTCAAATCTAGTCGTCACGTTTACATCAGCCCCGTACTGTACAAGTATTTTCAGTTTTTCAATATCTCCTGAATGAAGTGCCATGTGTAAAGCTGTATCGCCTCTGATGTCTGACGCGTTGTGTAAGGCTTTATTTTCTAACAAAAGCTTTACACATTCTACATTAACAGATTTCTCGGCACAGGCCAACATCAGAGGTGTCGTTTTACATCTAGCTGACACGTTTACATCAGCCCCGTACTGTACAAGTTTCTTCACCTTTTCAGTATCTCCTGAGTAAAGTGCCATGTGTAAAGCTGTATTGCCATTGATGTCTGTCACATTAAGCAAGGCTTTATTTTTTAACAGAAGTTTTATACATTCTACATTAATATAACTTTCAGCACAGGCTAACATCAGGGGTGTTTCTTTACGTCCATACATTGCGTTAACATTTGCCCCGTACTTTACAAGTATTTTTAGCTTTTCAATGTCTCCTACACGAACTGCCCAGTGAAGAGCTGTGTAGCAATTCATGTCATTGACATGAACGTTGGCTCCGTTTTCTAGAAGAAATACCACACGATCTGCAGCCACAGATGTGCCACATGCAAATATAAGTGTTGTTGCACCTGAAGAATCCTGTTTGTTGACACCAGCTCTGAATTTTAGAAGAAAACGTGTCATGTCAAGTGAGCAGAAGAGGGATAGTTGAAGAGGCAGACGATGACTATAGTGGGCACAGCCTTGTTCAGGTTTTATTAATCTTATCCTGTCTTCATATGTAGTCCTATATCTGGGCTTTTCTTTACAATTATTTACCTCAGCTCCTGACCAAACCAACAATTTGGCAATGTCTTCTTGATGTGCGACCAAGGCTCGATGAAGCAAGAAATGTTTGTCCACCTCAAGATTGTAGTTACTGAGTAGAAACGTCAGAGCCTCACATTGACCTTTGTCAATCACGACCTCTGCTGCTCTCTCAACATCAAGTGGACTTCCTTCTTTCAGCAGGAGACGTGCACATTCTACCTCTCCTAGAGCCAAGGCATCTATAACTGCTTTGTTTCCAGCAGCTGCTGACGCCATGACAAATTTGTTACACTCACAGTTAATTTGAATCAAACACAACTACATGTACACAATGTGTATGTTTTTTTCCTTACACAGTAATTTACAGATCTGTTATAGTGTAAATAGGATAGAATTTACACAGAAAGAAAAAAAGAAAGAAAGGGACATTTTAACCACGTCTTGCTTGATAACATCCGATCTGTGCATTCATTTAGGATGAAGACCATCTCAAGCTGTGAGGGAGATGGACGTATAGATTGCACGGGTTTTTCACAGAAGTGACACCGAGACAGTCAAGGTCCAGTGCCAAGCTAGCAGGGACTTCACTCTGATCTTAAACCTGCACTGTTGGAGATCTGTCGTGGCCCTGTTTTCTTGTGTTCGTCTATGGCCTTCTATGGTCGGTTTAGGATGGATAGGAAACCTTTAAAAAAAAAAAAGTTGAATAATGGATCCTGGTTATATCCAGAGAAATTAAATGCTACATGCCGTGCCTCCGACCTAGGAAGCTTTGCATTTAAATACTCTGCATTTACATCAGAAGAGTCGTTTTAACGACATCGCTCCAACGACAGAAATATTAAATCTCTCTGTATCATCAATCTAGGCATTTGTGGTAGTGCACCATGTGCGGTTCCTGTTGTCTTTGTTGTGCGTCTGTCCAGTGTCTTCCGGATCACTGAGAGATGTCTTAAGTAGCGAGTCACAGATCTACTTGCAGATCTACCACAATGAGCTTTAGATCTAGTACCTACAAAAAAAAAAGAGGGGGGGGGGGGATTTGTTTAATCTCTATTTCATTAGATCTAGAGTCTACCTCAAGAAGCTATACGGAATATGGAGAGAAGGGTAACATTAGCTTGGTGGTGTATATTTAAAACATTTCTTTTTCCTGTATACAAAATAAACTTAAAAAACAAAGTGCAATTTTATTATTATTTTCTTTATTCAGTTGTAAAACGATAAGGGTGCGATTGAAAGGAACAAAAGATCTACAAGACCAAGATTTAATACAGATGTAGGCTTTAACAAAAATATAATTAAACAATCACTGACACTCACGATGATCAAGTTATTTCTTGAAGGCATTGGGCTTTATATTTCCCATTACCACTATCGTCAACTCCATAGGCAGATCTCCAAAGAACTAGATCTAGATTTGATGTCGAGCGAAGTACAAGGAAAACCCACAGAGAGGAGTCAAAATAGCCATGGCTTCTCATCAGAATAAAAACATTTTTTACAATTAATTTAAGACTCATTATCATATTAACTCTGGGTAATAGTTCAAAATCAACGACTAGTATCACAAGAAAACATTAAGTTTCTCTTCACACGTTCTATTTGAAGATGAAGATCTAAGTATAAATCGGGCGAAATCGAATGATAGACACAAAAGCTGGGTCGAACTACGTTGAAACAGGATATTATCAAGATATTATTAGAAACAGAATCAGAAAGTGACGATGCTTTCTGATTTTGAATAGAGAGGATTCTTATTTCGAATTCAAGTTAGAAACGTTTTATTGCTCCATTGAAATGGAAGGGACATAGAAAGATAAAAATTAGATTAACACTGACTTTCCAATAAGACACGGGTATTAGATCCAATTTTAGAACCATTTAAGGCTTTAGATAGCGATATCTTCTACATCGGTGGCATGTTTTGTAGATTAGATATCAGTATGAGGTGTGAATTTTACCGATACCAAAAGGTCATTAAATTTGTCTACATGTGAATATTAATCTTTATACGAGAAATTATGACCTCCTGTATGTTACCCCTGCCAGAAGAAGACTGATAATCTAGACTGAACTGACTTACCTCTTTATCATTGATATGGTCTCCACTTGTTAGACATTAGTTTGGCTGATACAAATCACACTATCACAGTTTTGTATGAATGGGAACACAGACTAAAGCGATACCGTTCTTGCTGCAACGTAAGTGAAACTGATAGTGTAACACAACAATCGCAGTACAAATGCACAACTGTCGGCTGCACCTTACCCACTTCTCAGAAATGTGGGGGTAATTCTAGGAAGGGAGAGTCTATCATCTCCGATGGGGGTTTCAGCCTTTAGGGATAAAATCCTCGATTTTCATTTTTCGCATTGAGAGAGCAATCATGTGTTACTCTCTAAAACTTCCACAATATCCCCATTTTTATGCAGAGCAAGTAAAAGGTAATCAGACCAGATTTCAGAACTGAGGTTTCCCATGTTCTAATTAAGAACAGACTTTTGAAATGAAAGCTTTCGGTTTCCACCGTTCTAATTTTATATTCTATTAAGAGTTGAAATCAGAATGAGATTTTAAACCTGTCTAATGTAGAATGAAAAGGTGGATTGGGTTTTACTGTTCTAACTTTTTCGGCAAAGAAGTGGATTAGAACATGATCTGTGTTCGTTCTACATTAGGCCTACATTCTAAGAAACGATTTGTCCCATCTAGTCAATTGTGGTAGTGCACCATGTACCTTTCGTGTTGTCTTTCTTGTAAAGTCTCTGCTGGGGCATCAAGCGCAGTTTGCAGTAGGGAGTCATAGATCTACATGTACAACTACTAGATCTACATCTAGATCAAGTAGATCTACCTACAAAAGAAAAAGTGGATTGGTTTAATCTCTATTCCACTAGATTTACCACAAGGAGAGAGATGGAATAGGGAAAGAAGGACGACATTAGCTTAGGCGTGTATATTTTAAATCGTTTTCTTTTTCATGTATGCAAAATAAATTTTAAAAACAACGTCAAATTTCATTTTTCATCCAATATTGGTATTCAGTCTATAAAATAATAGAGGTGAGACTGAAAAGAACAACACACTACCGAGATTTAATAAATATTTAGGCATTATTAAAAATATAATAATACAATTTTAATCATGATACCACACGATGAACAAATTATTTCTTGAACACCTTGGGCCTACAAAGTAAGTATATCAGTACCGATATCAATAACTCCATTGACCTTCCTACATAGATCTAGATCTAGATCTAGATTTGACCCGTCGAACGAAGCACGCGGAAGACCGACACAGGAAAGCGAGTTCTCAGTAGAATTAAAAACACTTTGTTTCTTAAATCATATGGTTAATTTAAAATTCGCTATCACAGAGGCTAACAATTCAAAATCAATTATTAATACCAGAAGAAAAAGATAAAGGCACCCACATACGTTTTGTTTAAAGATGTGGACCCTTAGCATAAATCGGTCCGGATCGGATTTTGAACAGGGGATTCTAATTTAAAATCCAACTTAAAAACGTGTTATCGCTCCATTGAAACGGAAAGGACACAAAGGGATAACAATTAGAATAGGGCCGACTTAAACATGTGGGTTTAGAACCAATTAAAGAACCGTATAAACGTGGCTTTAGATAGTCGAGTCTAATATCTACTACATCGGTGATATGTTTTGTGATTAGATATCAGTATGAGGCATGAATTTTACCGATGCTAAAAAGTAAGTTCTCTACATGTGAATATTTATCTTTATATCAGAAAACGTGGCCTCATGTTTGTTATCCGTGCCAGAACAAGACTGACAGATATAATCTAAAATGAATTGACTTACCTCTTTATCTCTGATGTGATCTCCACTCGCTAGACATTAGTTCGGCCGATACATATCACATTATCAAAGCTTTGTATGGATGGAAACACAGACTAGTGCGAGGTTGTTCTGACGACAACGTAAGTGAAACTTGAACGGTAATCAACAGAGGCAGTATGAATGCACAACTGCCGCCTGCACTTGACCCACTTCTCAGAAATGTGGGCGTGATTCTAGGAAGGGAGAGTCTATAACCTCAAATCGATCTTTCAGCCAATAGAGATAAAATAATCGATTTTCTTTGCTTTTGCATTGGGTTGTAAATCCATTTCTGAGAGCAATATGATGTTTTACTTTCTAAAACTCCTCAGATCCCAATATTGATGCAGCTCCGGCTTTAAGTTGGACCATTAATGAGAGCAAGTATGAAACAAAGGACAGAAACAAGATTATGGACGATCCTGTTTCGGTTTGGACTACAATGGTACATGTATAATGTTAATTTTTACCGGCAGGTCACAGTCGTTTGTATGGACAAGTGCACACCAATATTGCTCTTACCTCATGATCTTGGGTTTGAATCTCTCAGTAGAGACCTTTCTTGGAGTTGTTGTTATTGTTATTATTGTTGCAGTTGTTGTTACTTCTTATAATAAAACAGTAATGCGTGTGTATTTGACATAGTTTGTTTTTTTTAAATTGTTATGTACATTATTTTTCTCTTTTTTTTCTCGCGGGGGAGGGAGAATTGAGGCTCTAGTTGAGGGAAATGGCAGATACATCTAGCATATACATGTATATATTAAATTCTCTTTTCAATTCCTTCTATCACGTGTATGATTATATTTTTGACAGTAATGACAGAAAGTTGGTATCGATTTTTTCTTTAATTCTTCATGATCTATGCAAAGATGATTCCCCCCGCCCCTTTTTTCACACACTTGTGCTTTTCAAAGAGAAGTAATGTGGTTGACGAAACGCAAAGAAATGTGTAACCAGTCATGTATAAGAACGGATACACATCAAGGTAAACACTCGTATAGATAAGTGAATAGGCTTACACAGCGTAAACGTTCGCTTAGGAGAGCCACAGGTCATAAAGTCCTACACGTCTACCAGCTCCAGTTCTGTGCAGATTTGTCCTCTATAGGCTACGCTATTGGATTGTTTGTTAACTACGCCATATGAATGTTTGTTAAGCTCTGTCTTAAATAGCTGTAACTTGGTTTATATCCAGATGTGGCTTAGAGATCGTACAGATTATGAGAGTAAGAGCAAATTCGTAAGAAAAGAAGACGGATTTTAACCCTTACTGGACTTACGTCATATTCGTGTAAAAGCATTTCATAACATCACAATATTATTATATTCTCAAATCAAATGTAATGATGGGTATGGGTGTTTTAGACAGAAAACAGAAACTTGTTGTAGGCTAAGATCCTGACTAAGACAAGAACGGAGTTATCATCAAATCTATTGTACAGTACATGCATTCATGTAAAGTCCAGTTCCCCGTGGGCTCTTGCTTAGGCCTATGAAAGGAATTAGTTGCATGATTATGTCTGTCGAGAAAACCACTCACAGGAGGCTAGTGAAAGGCGTGAGATAACGAAAAGAACGCACAAGTCGTTAGTTATGGGCCTATGTTTACTGTCTTTCTGCTTGCTCAGTATCTTAAAATTGAGTTATTTAATGGCTGATCTTTTTTTATTATTATTATTTATTTATTATAATTATTGTTTGTTTTACGAGGGTTAGTGGTTTAGTGTCAAGCTAATGGACTATACTCTAGTTGTAGATGCTTCTTATTTGTTATCTATCTTGAACTGAGCTCTGAATAAACAGGCGTAAACAGAGGGGATCTGTAGATGAGAAGAAAAATTAAAGAAAAACAAGGTTGTAAATTTGAATGGCTAGCAATGCTTAAAAGCTATTTCACCAAAGAAAAAATCAACATTTTCATCCACTAGTATTAAAGCAGATCTTTCACTTTCTAAAAAGCTTAGAAGGAATAAAATGGGATACCATTCGCATTTGCTTACATTTAGCTGATCAAAGATAGGCATAATAGTGGAGGATTCTGATTTCATGAGTTTTTATTTATTTATTTATTTAAGAATGGAATCGACGACATCGTGTTCAGATCACCTACTAGATTTCGGCTTAAACTTGGACATTCTAACATTGCGTTTCATCAGTAGTTTATATTTCTTGTTCAGAATTACCAAAAAAAAAAATTAAACATCTCCACATGTATTAAAACAAGTTAAGGCAGTGAGAGACGTATTTATCAGCCTATTTCTTTTGTTTTGTTTTCTTTTGTTTTTTGTTACAAACTTAATAAGAAATGACTACATATACTGGAATTCGAATGCTGTGAATCTAAACTCAAATGACTGATAAATTGTATTTGGTCACTGGAGTTGTTCTCCGTCTGATAGTGATCGTACGTGGTACATGTAATTAGTGTTCTTTTAATGGAAGTTTTAACCAGCGTAGTTTTTGTGGTGTCTGCAGACTGATGACTGGCGCAATGTCATTGTATTCTTACTTTTGTCCTCGCTTTATGCGTCATTGTTTCATTTGCCCTTCTTTCACATTATTTATTGTATGAGTCAATCGCTTCCAGTCATTTTAATGACTTCTGTATCGAGTTAGCTGTGACATTTTTTTGTTCCTGTGAAAGAGGTTTCACATATACACGTATAGCATGGTTATGTCACATTGGTTATGTCACAACTGATAAACTATTAGATATCTACCCTGAAAATAAGAAAATAATAGCAATAATAATAATTTTCAGCTTGTTAAGTTTTCCTTTTTTATTTTAACGTTAAATTAAAAATATTTTAAGTTCCTTTCTTGTGCTACAGTATGTATAACACTGCATATTAACAAACAAACAAACACACACACAGATGAACCGTAAAGGGAAAGATTTTTTTTTTTCGTAGCCACGTAATACCCACCTTTAGGTGGAGATGTAAGAATATCAGTTGATCACACAGTCCTATATAAAATTAACATAAGAAACAGCACATATCAGTATTTTACTGGTCATATAATCATTTGAACAAAGACAGTGGAATAGAATAAAAAAGGTGACAAAATTTCTGATGTGAGAAAATACAGATACAGGCTGAAAATATCAATTCATTTATTACTCAGGATTTGGCTGGCCTCACTTACAATAAATTGATTAAATCGCATAATAATGTGTTTTTTAGGCCAAGACAGAAAATAAAATTATTTCGACTTCTTTTGCGTGTTTAAGTTTGCTTACTGGTTAAGTGAGGGGCACTTTGACCCTAGGATTATTTCGGCTTCACTTGTATGCCCTTATGAGAAAACAATAACAACAAACTATCACGGGCTTTTCTCTCAGAGTTTAGAACTGAAGACTATATCATTTTAGTGACGTCTTTAGTTCCTGCCCCCTCCCCATTTCCCTAAATCCTCCCATCTCTTTACCTAGGGCAAAACAATATACAGTAACAGCTAATGCTTTATGTACGGCCCTGCTTTTATCAGCCTTAATAATTCTAGATGTCAGACTTCCTATCAAAGTGTGCACTAGACCATTGAGTAGATCAAGCAGAAAATGTGAGTTCGATTCTAATATTTATCATCGTCTGATGGGATTCGATTAGGCTTTTACTGGAATGCAATTCTCTTAAACTCCTCATCGTAAAAGTTATGTGATCATCATAATAATAAATGTTCTATGGACTTTGATATGTTGATTTATTCATTATAGTCTGTCTGTGGTAATAAGCAAAATCGCCTCTAGGACGTTCCCCACCCCCTTAACAATCACTATGAAAACTAAATGGAAATTAAAGTTTGTCACTAGCCAACATGTTTCTTCCGAATAGAACAGAAACCATAGCAAAAAATGACACACTTAACTTTGCAATGGGATTCATTTCCACATGGAACACAGTGTAATATCCTGGTGTTCATATTGAACAGTAAAATATTGAATTGTTATGCTTAAAGATGAATGATGTGGTCATTAAAATTCGGCTGCTTTTGTCGATAGTTGGAGGGTTTAAGCCATTCGGATCATGGAGAACTAATCAAAACCGGTCCATGATTGTTTTCTCAGGGTTTCCCTCCAGGTGGGATAAACGTCTTCGCCTCCCAACTGCACACTCACATGACAGGTAAACGCGTCTACACCAAGCACGTGCGGGACTCGCGTGAACTGCCCGAGCTGAATCGTGACAACCACTACAGTCCTCACTTCCAGGAGATCCGCAGGCTGGCCCGGCCTGT
>JBCAUA010829019.1:0-14301 GCA_038406235.1 Peronia verruculata
TAAAACAAATCATTTTATTAACATTTCCTTTCGTGTACAGCAATACCCTATTTACATTTTATATGTTTTCATTATTGTCCTGATGAAGAGCCAAGCGGCTCGAAAATTTGGCAGATTTAGCCATCGCTATCAAGTTCTTTATAGATTTCTGTGTTATTTTTTTTTCTTGAATTGTTTTATTAGTTACCGGTCGGACAGTTCTATTGTATTTTTATAAAATGATGATGATGATGATGATGATGATGGCTATCTTCAATTCAACATCAAGAAGAAGAAATTTATAAGTGTTATTTGCTTTTTTTTAAAAAAAAATTCAAAATTGTTTTGTTAGTTGCCGGTTGAACAGTCTTTTTCTATTTTATAAAATAATGATGATGATGATGATGATGAGGATGAGGATGATGATTATTGCCCTGACGAAGAGTCAAATTGACTCGAAAATTTGGCATAATATTTTACCATCGCTATCAAGTTCTTTATGGATTTCTGTGTAATTTGTTTTTCTTGAATTATTTTATTAGTTACCGGTCTGACAGTTATATTGTAATTTTATAAAATGATGAGGATGATGATGATGGTGATGATTGCCCCAACGAAGAGCCAAGTCGGCTCAAACATTTGGCCGCGCCAGCGAGATCAGGTTACTTTATTAACTCAGTGCCAACTTCTTCATATTAGTTTTCAACTGCTTTGGTGTATCTGGTTAGTATTTTGATACATTTTATGTAAAATGACCATGGTAGTGATGATAATGGTGATAATGATATCGACGAATATAATGATGATAACGATAGCAATGAATGATGATGGCGATAATAATGAGAAAATGATGATGTTGATAACGATAATGGTCTGACAGAGAACCAAATATGTTATAGACTGAAAATTGTTTGTTGTGCGAAGATTTGTGTTAGTATCAACATCGTGACTTACTTTCCCGTTTATATGGATGTTTAAGCCTGTGTCCTTGACCTTGACCTCATTTTCCTGTCTCCCCCCCCCCCCCCCCCTCTAGCCCAGCCCATCCCGTGCCCGCCCCCCGCCCACCCTGCCGGAGAGAAATCCTGACACACAGCTCGGACATCGGACAAGTAGCACACGGTCCTCAATGTCCAGTCGGGTAAGTCAGGGGAGTAAGTGTGTATGTGTGCCTGGGGGGTGGGGGTGGGAGGGAGGGAATACAGGAGGGAGGGGTAAATGGGTAGTGTGGTTGATTGGTTGGTTGGTTGGTTGGTTAGCTGGTTGGTTTGTTTGTTTGTTTGTTTGTTTGTTGGTTGGTTGGTTGGTTGGTTGGTTGGTTGGTTGGTTGGTTGGTTGGTTGGAGTTGGTGTGGAAGAATGGATGATTGTGGAAGGATGGATTGATATAAAAAGATAGTTGGACGGTTGATCGGTTTGATAGTTGTTTAATTAGTCTGTCAGCCAGACAGTCAATAAATCAGTCAGTCACTCAGTCAGTCATCAATCTGGCAGCCAGTCAATTCAATCAGTCATTCAGTAGGACATTTAATCATCCAGTCAATCGGTCAACAAATGAGTGGGTCAGTCAGTCAGTCAGCCAGTCAGTCAGTCAGTCAGTCAGTCAGTCTGTCAGTGAGTTTACCAGTCACTGCTCAGTTATTGTTTGTCAATCGTTCACTCACTCAATTGATCAGTAAGTCAGTCAATCACTTGGTCGGCTTTTATTTTTTTTACTCCTCTGTTGCCCCTTCTCTGGACCCCCCTCCCCCCCCCCCAAAAGAAAAAAATCAGCATCATTATGTTCCCCTGTCCACAGAGTACGTTATGACATCTATCAGTAAAAATCTCCCCAAATATTCTGTCTTCGGTGTCGGTAACGCCTTTGTGCTTATAATACAATCCTTCCTCGTTAAAATTTTTGTTTGTTTGTTAATTTGTTTGTTTGTATGTTTGTTTGTTTTTGGCTGTTTGTCATCACGAAACAAACGTGATCCCGCATGCCAGACATAACCGCAAAGAGTTAACTTCCTCATCCACCTCCACTTGCTGTGCGCCGAGCTCTAACTTGTCATGACAAAACAGCTTATCTCTGAAAGCTTCCGTTTCGAGAAAATCGTAGAATCAACAAAAGTTTCGAAGTGGGTGGATGCATAGAAATACAATCAGAAGACCCGGCTCGCAGGGACAACTTCCGGTTGAATTTGACCTTTGCTATACCCGCTTTGCAACGAATCATGTTGTGCGGTGCACACGCGAGAGGTCGTATGCATATTCATGTAGCTATTTATAGCGCGGGGTCAGAAGGTTGTGTGTACCGGCCTCGAAGAATCGAGGTGGCTCCGGCCTGACCGTGCGTGTGTGTTCGCTATGTTACGTGTACATACTGGTCCCTTTGATTAAGGTCTCGAAAGAAGGAGGGGCCAACTGATATGTGTATAAATACCGAGCCCAGTCAGTGAGTGATAGGAATATGGCACACCGCCCCTCGGGGCACGCCGAAAGGGACTGAACCCTAAACGGAACGGAATGAGTGAGAGGAGGGTGTAGAGTACACATAGTAGGGAGTACAAGAGTTCAGCGAGTGCGATACACACCAGTGTTAGACAGCTGCCCTGTGCCTGTGGTGTTTAATATTGTCGATCACCTACATTACAATCTGCATTATTATTCGACTTGGAGGACTCTTGTTTTATTTCTCAGCTATTGTGTGTCTCGAGTGCATCCACCGCCTGATTGCCACATATAAAGTCACGACCACATCTACTCAACATCTAGAACTTGTGACACACTTCTTTCCTGAGCCGGCTCGGGTCCCATAGTTCAGCCGCGAGAGTGTGTTCTTTTGGAGCAATGGCCGCTGATAGAGACTGGACGTACGCACCAAAGTCTAGTTACATTAATATGTCTATGGTTGTTTGTCGCACTGAGGAAGCATAGGCAACTGAAAAAGGTTCACCACATAGAGAAAGCGAAACAATTTTGTACAGACTCGCACATGCAAGACGCGACATGGAGCCCCTCCCCCGGCACATTATATAACTACGTGGATACAGTAGATATGAGAATGTAACAGAAAGTCGTGACCCTTTGTCCGTTGTTTGCAACATCACGTTCAACACTTTTTAAATTGATATTTTTCTATCTCTCCCTAATAGGAGGTTTTGAATTTACCTCGTCTGTATCTTTTGTCAAATCGTGGACTTAAATAGTTTAAGATACAAACAAAATAAACTTCACAATCTCTTTATAGTGTTGGCGGTGATGATATAAACAACGAACAAAAGATTACAACTTTCTGTCAACAGTCCCATAATTATGTCTGTATTCAGTGCGAAATATCTTGTCGGTTTTCTCATCGCGTTTAACGTGGTATCTGCTGTCAGCCTGTAGTTTTGCTATTGCTCATTTAGACATTGTCACACACAGAACAAAAAACAGCGTTTAGAGCTTGAAGTCATAGGGTGCGTTGCCGTTTAACAACGACAAAGCTACTGCGCACCAAAGACCAACCACAGATGCGACCTTTACCACAGAGATTGCTATTCTCATATCAGTCTCTACAGCCACAGCCTAGTGGACAATCAGGATGGATACATGGGTCAGTGGTCAGCACTGACCGACGGAGCTAATGAAATAAGATTGATATTGTAGACAGTTATCGTATACATGAACCGCTGGAGATATGATTAAATGATGAATGTTTCTCTTTTTTGTCTCTTTCTTCTTCGTTGTTTCTTTCGTCTGCCGCTTGTACCAGTGGGTGTCGCTGGGAGATAGAGTGGCCTGTCAGCGGCAAAGCGAGTGGCCTAGAGAAGGAATATCCCATGATTTCTGAGGGTATCTGCCACACACTCGCTCCAGCGTCGTCTAGACCTGCCTACCCCTGGCTCTCCATCTCGAGTATCTCTGGTGTTACATGCCTGGAGAGCTGGTGGGTTTGGGGGTACCGTAGTTTTTTGAGGTGTCCGAACCACTTGATTCTCTGTTGTTTCGATCTGTTACACGACTGGCGTTGTTCCTACCATGTCTCTTATCACTTCATTTATGGTCTTGTCTCCCTTGGTCATATTTAGTGCTTTTCTCAGACATTTCATTCCGCAGATGGTCAGTTTTCTCATCAGTATCAGCTTTTTGTTGAAGTATAATTATCGCAGCTCCCCTCTCCATTCTCTCTCTCTCTCTCTCGTTGTCTCATCCTCTCGCACCCCTTCTTTTGTGTGTGTGTGTGTGTGTGCGTGTGTGTGTGTGTATATGTGTGTGTGTGTGGGTATGTGTGTGTGTGTATGTATGTGTGTGTATGTCGATTCCTCCGTTATGCGTTGTATCGTTTCATAATTCACTTGTCCGGTCGTATGACACCTCCCCCCCCTCCTTCCCCCCACCCCTGTCAGCCTCCGTGTGTTGTTGATGACTCATCCTTTGCCAGCTTCAACTTCCTCTTTTTTGTCTTGTCCTCTTTGAGTGGTCTCAGTGTTTTCATAATCACGTTTTCAGCTCTTGATGTTGTTGTTGTTGTTGTCTGTTTTGTTTTGTTTTGTTTGCCGATTATCATTTTTTTCTATTTCGTTTTATTGGTTATTGGTTCCTGTTTTGAATCAGAGGCCCTCAGTACAGAGTGACACATCCAGTGACCGTGGCACAGAGAGCTTGGTTGAAACGATGATGCTTTGTAATCTATGAATACAATGATAAAACGATTTTCCCTGGAAAAAAACCTATCTGTGAAAAATATGCCATACAATTTTAGTTACTTGCGATCTTTTCCTTACTCTCTTTTATCACACAGTGAACAAAATACAGGTTTTTTTTTTTTTTCGAGGATAATCTGATGTAATCGGTTGTTGTCGAATATAACAGGAACGTTGTGACTGAAAAGGTGAAGAAATAGTCAACTACTGATAGAAAAGGCGTTTTGTCGACGTAGACCAGTAATGGGTTGTGTTGGGAAGGAGATGTAAGCCTGTGTCACAGTTTGAATGAGTTAATCATCGCTGTGTGTACCCAGTGTTGGAGAACGTGTGTTGCCATCAGTGCAGTGAGGGAGTGAGTGGTTTATTTTCATTCTGTGGCCAGCTCCGATATTGCGTTGCAACAAGATTATTGAGATTATTGACTTTAGTGAAGCCACACAGTGAGTTACTCTGTCTAACAGGCTTGAAGAGCCTTTCTAGCTGTGAGTGTCAAATCCTAGTTGTTGCATAATTAACCTATGCATGACGATATTGGTGATTTCTGATTCAAACTTTGGCAGTAAGCCTTTACGTTGTCCTTTTTGGTTAAAAAGTGGAAATAGTCGATAAGATAATAAACAATCATTCTGTTTGCTGTGCAGAAAATTAAAAAAAAAAAAAAAACGTAGTTTCTTAAAATGTTACAGGGAAGATACATTTTGTGGATTGGTTCGTATTGATTTACGGGTTTACAAAGTTTTGATGTGATGTGTCTATATACACGGGAGAATTTGAAAATGTAGTCCACTAAACCTGGTGCGTTTGTCAGACGGAATAACTAACTTGAACAATAGTATCACACAATGGGTCAGTCTCACAGCCGAGTGCGGTCCGCTTTCATTCAGTCTTTGCCTCTGCGTTAAACTGCATAACCTTTGTGGAATGCAGGAAGTCAGATGAACATTTTTCATTCGTACAAAGTCAAAAGGAGAAAAGCAACCGTTGGTCAGTGTTTAGTATTTTCAAGGTTAGGGACCACGGGTTTAGTCTTCAGCCTTAACTATTCCTCTTGAAAAAGAATCAGAAGGGACAGCCATTGTTGTCCAAAGTCATAGCTTGAATGACTAACTTCAATCACCGAAAAGCCTAATCTTTGAAAGTATAATTTGAATTTTGTCTAGTGTGTGAAAAGTGGACTTAAGCTTATTTGTTTCTCTCCCCCCCCCCCCTTTTAGCCCTCACATTGTTTCCTTTTGTATTTTGTGCTACAAGAAAGTATGAAAGTTAATTAGAATCCTGGCAGTGAAAGGTGTAACTTATTGGAGTCTTTGGGTCTACCCGTGCAATGAGAATGTATTGACAAATCAAAAAGTCTCACCACATAATGAAGGCGAAATAATTTTATACTGGCTCGCACGACAACCGCTCACGGGGTTTTGCAGGGCTCGCTGTGTAATTGTGTGGATTAAATATAAATAGGTTTATTTTGTGGGAATAGAGACAGAGTTGCACCAATGAGGTATTTCGAGAAAAATCACATGACCGAGGATTTTCACTCACACGCTGATTTGTTTACTTGTTCTGCGCATGGCAGACAGATCTTGACCAATGATGAGCTTTCAGACCTGTCACATCATATAAACAAAGCCACATGTGGGCGATGTTGCCTCGGTCATATGACCGATCTCGAAATACCTCATAGGCTCAGATAGTTGGGGGCTTATGATAAAGGGTGAAGTGCTGAGGGACGTTTAGACTTGTTTGGTCCGTCTTAAAATCTGTGAGTTTGCCAGTAAGAATTAAAACCAACCACTTATGTTTGCTGCAGAAATTTGTTTATTTGGTCCGTGTTAAAGTTTGTGACCTCTGCCTACCTGCTGAATAACAACCGCCTGTATCGCTAGATAAATTTAGTAGATATGTCCGTATTACGCTTTGAGATCTCTGTTGATTACTCAAAGTCAAGGACTGCATTTGCTACAGAGATTTATGTGCTTTGGGAGAACAGGATTGTGTTTTACAGAAAAAGTTAAAATTTATGAATTTGAGAGTTTATATCTCGGGCATGAAATGCTCCTCTCCCTCAGAGTGATGAGTGAGAGAGAGAGAGAGAGAGAGAGAGAGAGAGAGAGAGAGAGATGAGGGAGTAAAAGTTAATTACTCTTGGCTCATAGTAATATTGCGTGTGACCTTTGTGTACTCATCTTCAGGGCTCTGTGTCTTCTGACCTCGCCTCCCCTCCTCCTAGTCCTGGCTACAGCAGTCTAGGTCACCCTGACCAGCACCATCCCCATCACCATCCATCGGCACAACAGCAGCAACAGCAACATCACAATCTTCCACCTTCGGGACCAAAACGCTACCAGGAAAACAAACCGTTCGCCTACGCCGTCGGAATCAGTAACCCAAAGCAAGCGGCTCATCTACACAGCCCCGCTGTTGATGTGGAACTAAGAGGTAAAAGTACACGTGACCCTTCACCCCACAACGGTCGAGGTCACACGAGGTCAGAGGGCAGTGCGATCCCACCTAATGACCTTCCCCAAAGATCTGGCTCTGCTCCAGGTGAAGGCGGTGCTGGGTCTCCGAATCAAAACAGTGGCTTGATCTATCAGCGAATCCAAGGAAACAGGGCCGTGTCCACTCCGGAGTCCAGTATGGCTAGCTACGATGACGGCCGGACATCGGCTGCCAGGGACCACATCAGACATTCCGACGAAATCTACGGCCAGTTTGTCCATCCCTGCAACGGCGCGAGCCATCACCGACCGTCCTTGACCTACGTACCACCGCCTGTCGTGCCAACGCTACCGCCGAGCCCTGAACCAGCAGAGACAGCGGCGACCGCTACGTCACAGCATCATCCTCATTATCAGCATCAACAACAGCAACAACAGCATCCGCAGTACCAACAGCATTATCAGCTGCAGCAGCAACAACAGGGGAATCAGTATGTCCAACAGCAGCATCCTCCGCCACAGCAAAGTCATGTTTACTCCCAGCAACAACAGCATCATTTGCAGCAGCAGCAACAACTGCAGCAACAACTCCAGCAGCAACAGCTTCAACAGCAACAACAGCTTCAACAGCTCCAACAGCAACAACAGCTTCAACAGCAACAACTCCAACAGCAACAACAGCTTCAGCAGCAACAACATCATCATCATCATCAACAACAGCAAAGAAAGGTACAAACTAACACCAGTATCCCAGCTTCTAGTAGCATGCCGCTTGGAAACGCTTCTAACCATAATATCAATAGCCACTACCATCATAACCATCATCATCATCATCATCCACACCATCATCTGCAACAGCAACAACAACAACAACAACAACTGCAGCAATGTCATCATCTGCATGGTCATTCTTTTTCCACCTCTTCCTCATCCTCAACTGCCCGCCACCCTCACTTTCCATCCTCATCTTCCATACCAACCGCCTCTCCTAAGTTGGTGCACTGCAGCAAACGCTCCAAATCCCGTCAGGACAATATCCCCCCTCCCCCTTCCTTCCCTGCCCCGCCCCCACCCGTTCCTGTTCAGGACCGTTACGTGTGCGCAGTGGGTACCACTCGCTCGCCCTCCCCACCCCTCCCCCCTTTACCTCCAGAACTTAACTCCACTTCCAAATTGAGGTCATCTTTCAGGGGCGGCGCCTCGGGAAGAAACTGTCCCTCTCCCTTAGCTCAAACCCAACCCACCCCTGCTGGGGACGCCCCTGCTTCAGCTTCGAAATCTAACCACTGCATTACTCCTGTATGCCTCCACCCTCATTATCTAACCCAAGCCGATTTCTCCACGGCTAACCACGCCGACGATCCTGTTAATCTTCAGGTCCGTACCTCTAGTGGTCAGGGGGTCCCTCCTCCGCCCCCGGCTCGGACATCGTCCACCTCCACGCCTATGTCGCCCACCGCTCAGCGTCCACACAGGGATTTGAACCCGGCACCAGCTGGGTTAAGGTCCCCGCGTTCTGGCTCTCCAGCACGAGCACCTGGGCCCACCGCCCCACCCCATCACCAGCACCAGCACCACACACATCAAAAACAGCCCTCCACCGCTACAATGGACGAGCTGTCACAGGTCAAACTACGTCCTGTCACTGGTGAGTAAACATTTTCACGGTTGTCTCCCTTTTGGTTTTCAAAGCCTCAGGAGTTATGGTCCTTGGTATATTCATTTGCGATACATGTATCATTTTTTCCTGCTCCTTTTTATTATCATTTTCTCCTCTTTTTTCCTGGCAGTTGCTATCATTGTTGTTGTTATCGATTATTGTCGTTGTTGTTCTTCTCGTCCTTTTTCTTCTCAGTCTTCTAATTACTATTATTTTTTAGTATTGTTATGTTAAAATTATCATTGTTATTCTTATAGTTATTTTTGTTGTTATTATTCTTATTCTTCTTATTATTATTGTTATTTTTATATTGTTATTATTGTTTTTATTATTTTTATTACTATTGTCGTTATTGTGACTATTATTGTCATTATTATTATTGTTGATTAAAACCCGCCTGTATCGCTACATAGATTTCGTAGATTTGTCTGTATTATGCTCTGTCGATTACTGTTGTTGTTATTATTATTGTTATAATGAATATTACCCTCTTCGTTGCTCTCCTTCATTCCCTTCTGTATCTCTTTCTTCAGCGTTTTCTCCCCTCTCTGTCCCGCTGGGGCCCGGGGTTTATAAGTTGGTTCCCTTTTCCCACCTGCCGGCAGTGTAAGCCCGCCATCGGTGGAATGATTCCCATGGAGTGCCACCCTCGACATTCCAGGGGAGACATCTCTTCTCTCTCCTTGCTCCTTTCTTCTGTCCCGCTTTCTTTCCTCTCTTCTTCTTGACGTGTAAATGTATGTTAGGTTGTTTGGCACAATATAGCTGTTGATGTGCCATTAAACCCCAGCAGAAAACAAACAAACAAATAAATAAACAAACAAACAAGCAATCTCCCCTCTCTCTTCTCTGTTGTTCTCTTCACACAAGATTACATTTGCAACCAGAGCCTCTCCACATTGTCCAAGATTTAGGCTGATGATAAAATTCCATGATGTTGTCCTGTTTTAGTCTTGGGTATATTTCTCTTTCATTTACTATAGGACTGGAGGGTCAGTGCGTGACGTCGGGTGTTCGCGTCAGACTGTAGCAATTTGCGCCAAAAATTGACATTTCTTCTGATCATAGAGCTATTGAAAAAAGCCAGTTTTGGTGCAGATTGGTACAGTCTGATATGATACGAACATAGGTGACGCGAACACCCGACGTGACACTGTGACCCTCCAGTCCTATGTAATTATGTTTGTTTTATTTCATTTTGCTTATTTGTTTATTTTTTTTTTATATTTTGTTTCATTTTATTTCCTTTTAATTGATTTTTAAAAATCTTATTATTGCACTTTGTTTTATTTTATTTCATTTTCTTTTATTCTGTTTTATTTCGTTTTTCTATATTTGATTTTATATGCTGTGTTTGCGGCAGGAAGGGGATGCTGTTTTAGTTTAGAGGTGTCCCATTAAAGCTCTGTAACTGACGGTTTCTATCACTGTCTCTCCCCCTCCTTTCCCTCCCCGGTCACACAGACCCTGCCCCAGGTAGCCCCAGTAGCCCCGTGACCCCGACCAGTCCCCGCACGGCAGAGGCGGCCACCACCCCGGGTGCCATCAACGTCAAACTTCGCCCCACCCCGGGCAAGTTCAGCAACATCTATGCAGAGGGTGAGTCCTCAGGGGGTCCTTCGTGCTGATGTCGTAGTGGGCTGATGGTGGTTTTTGGTGGTGTTGTGTTACTGTTGTTGTTGTTATGATAGTGATGTCGTTGTTGTTGTTGTTTGTTTTGTTGTTTTTGTTGCTGTTTTACTGGTATGGATGTTGGTGTAGATAAGATAATATTGGTTTTGCTACATTTGTTTGCTCATAATTTTTTTTTTTTTTTTTTGAAATATTTGTGGCATTTTCTCCCATTTACTTATGGCTGTGTTTATTTATTGATGTATTTATTTATTTATTTATTGGGTATATCTTTGATGTGTTGCTTAATGTTTTTGTTTATTGTAGTTATGATTGTTCCTCCAATGGCCACTTACCTTACACATTAAGTTGCTGATATGAGTGTAACATGCTGATAGTTGTAGTGACAGTTGTAGCGGTTGTTGGAGTTGTGGAAGAAGTAACAGGTGCATTGTACAGGTACTTTCATTATTTCGGTGGTAGTTTTCATTGTAGTAGCTGTGCCAAGACACAGTACTAGCTGTAGTAGTGGTGGTAATAGTAGTAGTTATAGTGGTAGTAGTAGTGAAAGCTGCAAATGTAGTTATGGTAGAAATGGTAGTAGTAGTTCTGGTTGCAATATAGAGGTGGTAGTGGTGTAGTAATAGTAGTGGTAATAGTAGTAGTATTGGTAGTAGTAGTAGTGGTGGTAGTAGTAGTAGTAGTAGTAGTAGTAGTAGTAGTAGTAATAGTAGTAATAGTGGTAATAGTAGTAGTATTAGTATTGATAGTAGTAGTAGTGGTGGTAGTAGTAGTAGTAGTAGTGGTGGTAATAGTAGTAGTATTGGTAGTAGTAGTAGTGGTGTTAGTAGTAGTTGTAGTAGTAGTAGTAGTAATAGAAGTAGTAGTAGTATTGGTAGTAGTAGTAGTGGTGGTAGTAGTAGTAGTAGTGGTAGTAATAGTAGTGGTAATAGTAGTAGTAGTAGTAGTGGTAGTAGTTGGAGAGTCATAGTAGTGGGCATAGTAGTTTCAATAGTAGTGTAGTAGTCGAAGCAGTAGTAGTAGCTGTAGCAGAAAAGGTCAAAGTGTTGGTAGTTACGTAAGTACAGTGTGTAATACAGTAGTAAAAGTGGCAATGGATTAAAATGGCAGTGGTGATTGTAGAAGTATAGTAGCATTATATACCACTGCAATATTTGTCCCTTTACCTGTTTGTGAAATAAGGCTTACTTTTTCAGCATCTGTAGTATGTAGAACTCGCCTATTTGATAATATATATATATATATATATATATATATATATATATTTTTTTTTACAAAAGAAGTAAATGGCGTACAAGTCTATAACCAGTGAGTAATGATTTATCTATAAAAGAGGATATTTTAAACTTCTTTTTAGAAACGATGAATTTCAAATTATTTTTGGAGATCACTCAGAGTGTACAGTTTTCTGTGAAAGTGATAGAGTTCTTATGGCCAGAAATGTTGCCTTAAATGTTTCCTGGAGCTCATTATTCCAGACCTGGCGTGCTCAGTTACAAGAATAGGGCATGGGTCAACGTATTTTGTACATTAAAGTTTTTACGAGATAACTTCAAAATGGAAAAACACATTTATTTAGGAATTATGGCGTAGTGTAATTGAAATTGTGATGAGAAATTACATTACTGAAAAATAATTATGTTAATTTCAATTGGAAGGAGCATTTGGAAGGGACGCTATCCATGATAGTAAAATTAAAGATTGTGTGATGACTTACTTCCCGTAAATATTTTTCCGGTGACAGACGAGACAACTCTTCCACCACCTCCACCTTTAGATGATTTAGACGAGTTACCTCCTCCGCCGCCCCCACCTGAGTTGCTAGGTGACGGCTTCGCCAGCCTCGCTTTGACCTCCGCACCTTCCCACCCCCACACGTACCAGCCTAACCTTGCCGTAGCGGCGCCACCACCTCCACCACCACCACCGCCCCCTGCCCACCCCCTGCAGCACCAACCGCCTGCCCCCTCGCTGTCAGGTGAAGCGAATTCTTCGCAGATTCATCACCACCAGCACCATCAGCAGCCGGCTACATCCGCACCGCTCCAGCAAAATACCAGCAGTGGCAGCGGTGCTCAAGAAGCTTGCAGTTCTGTGGGGAATATTACCTCGGCTCTAGGTGAGTACATCTACGTCTTGTAGCTTACACGCTATATGCACAAACAACTTTTCTCACCTGGAGTTCTCCTTCTTCCTTTCTGACTCGTTTGAGACTGGCCAAAACTTTGGCATGTGTTTGAGGGTTCGGTAACGGGAAGGTCAGTTGGACCGTCCACTCTCCTCCTTGCCGTACAAATATGCTCGATTGTTTATTTATTTATTTTTTTTTTTCGGTCAAGAATGTAAAGATATTGCCAATTTGACAATCCACCCTTTGACAAGGAGTTAAAATAGTTAAACGCCAGGGGCATTGTTTTTTCCATAGTTAAAACGCAGTTACTGACCTCGGCAGTTGCAAAACCCTGAATAATTATTTGTTTTGGAAACTTTCGTAGATCGTTTTTGTGCCGGTGCTTGTTTGTTGTTTATTTATTTGTTGTTGTTGTTGTTGTTTTGTCTATGATATTTGAGAGCATTTGAAGAGTTGATAGGGCTAGAAATGGGAGTGAATTCCTTCATTCGAATCCTGGCGAATTTTCAGGTATAAATAGATTCATGGATTGTAATATGATTTTTTTTTCTTTTTCTTTCTTTCTTTCTCTTTTTTTTTTTTTTTTTGGTTGTTCTCGTTTGTTTTTCTGTTTGTTTGTTTGACTACCGGTATGTGGATTGAGCATGTTGTTCTGTATTTATAAATATTATGACGATTTGAAAGTTAAGCCTGAGAGAAGCTTTCATTCTTTCATTAGGAAGATGCAGGGATCTCGCCCATCATTTTGTCATTCGCCACGGATCAGAATAACTCGTGATTTGAATGAGATCATAATGGTCTGCCATCCAGGTTTTTGTATTGCAGACATTGAAAACAGAACAACATTCATCTTCTGCTAAGAAAATATTTCTATTGTGGACAGACTGTTTCTGAATTGGGTAGTTATCAGCTGAATATTCAGCTTTTATGTGCTAAACGCTTCAGTTTTACGCCGATTATTATCCTGAATAAGGCCTGGGTTAAGGTGTCAGCCATTGCCTTTTCACTTTGCAGTAGCTCAGGTCAGTTATAGCCAGTCTAGCTCCATGTTCTTTTTCACCACATGAAAAGTGTGTGAACTGAGGTTTAACGTGACAGGAATAGCTTTAGTGGGGAACAACGACATAACACTTATTTGGATCTACTTCAGGGCATTTTTATTGAATGATACTAAGTGTTTCAAGAATAAGAAAAAGAACAGATATTATTTCTAAAACTGTCTGCAGAATGACCGACCGCCTGGGGTGTCTTATGCTATTATCGTTAAATTTCTCGTTACTGATATCTCTGCCAATATGCGAACTTGCCTAAGCTAACATTTGAGTCATGTCTGCGGTAGAATTACAACTTGGCCTCCTGTGAGGAAGATACGCAGTACCTTGACCTGTTACGCAATAGAACAAACAGTAGAGGGACCTTTTTCCCCTTAAATGTTGTGCTCACATTCACGAAATTCAGGACGTGGACTTTGTATATGTACTTTGCTGAAAGGAATGCTTATTTTAAACACACACATTCATACTAACAGAAATAAAAATTACAACAACAACAACAACAACAACAACAACAACAACAACAACAACAACAACAACAACAACAACGGCAATTCTTATTCATTCTTTTCTCGCATATTTTCTGTCTGTCTGTCTATCAGTCTATCTATTTGTTTGTCTGTTTGTTTGTCTTTATCTTTCCATGTATCTACCTGTCTGTCTGTATTCTATCTATCTATCTATCTATCTATCTATCTATCTATCTATCTATCTATCTATCTATCTATCTATCTATC
>JBCAUA010829030.1:0-46343 GCA_038406235.1 Peronia verruculata
TGACATATAAACAAAAAAAAACACAAATGCATTGTATCCTTTAGATAGGATCATATTATTCATGTGTAAAATTTCACATAATTCCATTCGATACTCTAGGAGCCTTAGGCTTTTGAAAATAGCTAATTTTCAAAACATAAAATCCAATATGGTGGCGCTGTATAGCGATAGGATGGAAAACAATTTTTTTTTTCACACTATTCCTCTAATTTGGATTAGCTGAATCTGAATTTGAAGCTTAAAAAGTCCCTGGTCCAAGAATTAAAAAAATCACTCTCAGGACCCCCCCCCCTCCTCAAAAGGGACTTAAACCACTCCAATAGTGCATTAAAGAGAAGAAAATATCCAAACTTAAAAAAAAAAAAAAAAGAACATAACACAGGACACTCACTTATTTCTATTGTGCCCCTGTTGTGTAGCTGGAGGTGGTGGAGGTGGTGGTCTCTTGCCTCTGGGAGGCAATGGGGGCAGGGTGGTGCCTTTGTTGGCTTTGTCACTTCCTTCAGCCCCACCCCCTGATGTCAGGGAGGTGTGGCTTTGTGCATGACTGACAGGGCTGCTCCGCCCATTGCCCGGCCCACTTCCTGGCACTGGAGATTTCCAGGGAAGACATTGAAAAACTTGGATTTAGACAGATGCAACTGACAGCTCTTGTTCATTTGAGAGCTTGAATAGAGGGCAAAGACAGCAGGTCAGATTTTCAGCATGGTGCAAGCACAATTAGTTGAGAGCAGAGGTAAACTTTTGTGATAAAACAAGCAAAACCAAAAAATGACTTGCATGATCTCCTGGTATGATCTGATTTACCGATGCATTTGTATGATCTAATTCTCTGACCCCAATGAATAATCTAATTCCTGGTCCCTTTGAATGACTAATTTTCTTATCTCTTTGTAATAACTAATTTTCTGATCTTTATCTCCATATTTCATGTGGTTTTCAGATCTCTAGGTTGTGAGCTTCATTCTCTGTTGCTCAATCTCCATTTTTCACATTTTGAGAAAATTAATGACTTGTATTTAACAACTCTTTTTGTACACAAGTGCTAGGACAAAATGATTTTCAGATTATACCTGTTTGGGCAAGTAATAGGTGAAATGACGATAGTATATGGTAGATTTACTATCCCTTTTTGACATAACATATATGTCTCCAAATCACCCAAAATAGAGATAGGACAACAAAGAACTGAGCTTGCGTTGTCGTATCTGATTCTCTGTCAAAGTGAGTTTGCATTCTAGTATGCAGACACTTGGCATAGATATTGTTCTTTTTTTTCTTTCCCTCAATACATAACCAACAAGGTTCACTGCAACTTTTCACTGATACTGGTAATGAACTTATTCTGAACAAGAATGAAGTACCTGTATATTTGCAAATGTTAAATCTGACCTTTGCCTCTGGCCTAGATTTATCATTACCAAATAATTAGACCATTCCAAATTCCTTTGAGATCAGGGACACTGACACAGATGAAGATACAGCTGACAGTTAAATAAATGAGATTTGTCTAACGATGAAATAAAAGCAATATCTAAGATTGAATCTTAAAGTAATATAAAATCTGCAGATTAAATGTGGGTGTATCCATTCATCTGCTGTACTGTTGTCATCAGATCGTCAGCTGTACGATGAAGAGACAAACATGTAACAACCCCTATAAAAGAAAAAGACCAACCTTTACTGTCTCTCATGACAAAGGGATGTATTAGTAGAATAATTTTTTGGCTGATTCACCTGTTCATTACACTGAGAAGATAAGGGTTAACCTTTTGATTGTAAAGAGACTGCTACCTATTTGCCCATTTGTCGTACAGTTGGCAAGGTGTTCGTTCGTTACACAGCAAACACTGACTGAATATAACATTATGCTAGCTACTTGTTCAACAGTGCTTCTGCAGGATTACCATTACACTGCACCTCAGTAATATACATAGGAATGCAATTTAAAGAGAAAAAAACAGAGGAATGACTGCACATAAAATAATGCAGGGGTAGTTCTTAAGTATAACCTAAACAGTGATTGAATAAAATAGAGAGATAAGAACAGGAGTGTTATACAGTGAAAGTATGTGTAAAGGTGAAGAAAAATGGAGAATTATGCACAATACTGCTGTTGAGTTTATTCTATTTGTTTGTGATCACACAAGCCTGAAAAATGAGGGGATGCAATGACATACAAATATATATGTCAAATTAAGGGCAAGAAAAGAGTGAGAGAGGGAAGGACAGAAAGGATGAATTGTGGAGGACTACAGAGAAGAAAAATCTTGTCAATATGTTAAAAATGAACATATGTATCAGTGAGTGGTAAAACAGAGCAAGAGAAAGAGAGAGAAAAAGGAAAGAAGGAATAAATTAGTGAGCGGTTAAACAGAGAACAAAAGAGAGAAAGGATGAAAAAGACTGAGAAGGAGAAAAAAAAAAAAAGGTTTAAATCACTGAGCAGTAAAACATGGCATGACAAAGAGACAACCGCCCGCAGGAGGTTGAAAAAATGTGATCTAATCATAAGAGTGTGACAAGAGAAAGAAAATAAGAAAGAGTGAGAAAAAGAGAAAAAAAAAAAAAAGGTATTCAAAAGAATAAACTATGGAAGGAAGAGTTTCTCTTTGCTTAGTGACATTCCACAAAAGTGAAAGGGTTGATCATGCAAATCCTACACTTAATGACACAAAGATATATTCCACTAAGTCTGTCATCCTAGATGTGTCTACAATTCTAACATGCAAATACAGATAGCAAACAGAATGGACATTGCAGCATGCATCTCTAGCACATTCCGTGCCATCAGAACTCGATTATGCAAAAGACATGATGATGATTGCTAAACAGATTAGGGGTTTAAAAAAAAAATCCTGACTACCTCTATCCAAATTAATACAGCAGTTAATACATCATGTAACAGGACAGTAAAAAAAAAAAATATGTCATTGTTTCATTCTGCTTCCAAAAAAAAAAAAATATATAATTCATGCTTCTCTATATATGTCTTTCAACCTCCTGATGGAGGTTATCTCGACGGTTCTTTTTTTTTTTTTTTTAAATTCTATTTTATTTTGTATGTGTATGTGTGTATTAATCAATGGAACTTAATACACCTATTAAGATTATTCAAATGACAGTATGCAAATAAATTCAATTCTGGAAACAGCACCTTAGTTCTGGGAGAGTTAACATCTTGGATTTGGGTTGTATATTTTATGACATTCCTATAAAATAATGACTAAGTGACCTGTCTTGACTGAGGATGCTCTTTAATATGGGAATAAAATTTAGTGGGTGGCTCTTGAAACATTTCAATATAACATTCCAAAGAAAGTGTTTCTTAATCCTTGAGGGTCAAAATACCAAAAACCAATAAATAACTACAGTAACAAATCAGAACTGAGTGAACTTTATGAATTCATTTTCACAGTAATTAAATCGAGATTTTTTTCCCCCCTTTGTTTTGAAACTGAGTGACAACAAAACATCAACTGCTACTGACAACATAGCTAAGAAACTAAGATAACAACATTGTATTTTTTTGTTAGTCTTTTTTTCTTTTCTAAACTGTAATGTAAAGTAAACATAAAAATCTTAAGATTACAAAAAGGCAATTTGTGGGAAAGTGGACTTATTAACTTGCTGAGCACAGCAGACTTAAAGAACACAATGAAGATAGTCTTGTTTGAAAGGAAAAAAAAAAAACATAACAAAAAAACAGTACAGAACACAGTTGTTTTGGCTATCAGAATGAAATGACTGTAATCTTATGTGAGAGGCTTGCTTGTCCAAGTGTACAAACACAGCGCAATGTCTCTCAGACCAACTTCAATCTCAGCTGTAGTTAAACATTCATTAATATCACTGGTGTTTCCAAAATAAAAAATCAACACTATTAAAGTACAAAGGAGATAGGGCCAAGTTGGTTCTGAGGCTGGTCAGCAAAACTTTTCTGAGGTATGCTCACTATGCCGCGGACAAAGTAAGGTTTTATGCTGCAGTTTAATTTTTATCTTTCTGAGAGAGACTGGAGTCACTGAATGATTAGACGGAGCCGAGGCTCAAGAGGATAGAAGACGGATCTCTCTATTTGAACACTATATCATCTAGTCAAGGAAATAGACAGTTTCTATGGCTAAAAGAATGAAATAAGTAGTCCAGTCTGAGGATTTTTTTTTTTTTTCAAGCAGTCCAATAGTAAATGCAGCATGTAGCTGTCTTTGTGAACTTCACAATGCTATATATACATGTACACATAAAGTGGGTTATAATAATTCTGAATATCTGATGGCTTTTTTCAGTTGATAGCTGAAATTTTTCTTAATCCTCCAAGTGTTTACATCTGATTAAATCAGCCATAAATTCATACTATGATTCGTTATTAGGTCAATGGTGGTGTGGTGGGGTGGGGGTCAAGGTAAAGGTCAATATATGTCAACAGATAAGGAAAAAAAAAAAATTATCATGTTGCAGTTTATTCATTCTACTTTCAGAAAATGTATAGTTTTATGAGCTTTATTTTGGTATGCCTGTTTCAAAATATTTTCCAACACTTCGTAAAATCTTTAATTTTCCCTGACACCACAGAATGTTTATTAGCCACACTTAGAGGGTTAATATTTATTCCTGCACTGTGTTTAACTGAAGATATACAGCCCTTTTTTATATATAAAGTTTTGATATTTTCTTCTTTTTGAGGAAGCTGGAATGTTCCATAAAATACACAAAGAGACGCTGTGAAACAAATGTCACACAGAGAATGCTGAGTGCAAGTTAATTAGTTCCGCTGTATGGTCTGACCTAAAACAAGACAAATGACTTCACATGAAAATGTAAAATAGGATAGGAAAAGAAAACACTCAATTTGCAGATTAATTTCTTTCTTTTTTTTAAATATTGACTCTCATATTTACATATATTCATATATATAGATACATGTAAACATGTACTTAATAAACAAATCGGGAAGAATAAAAAGCACAGCAAATAATATCAACATAATATAAAATAAACAGAAAACCTGCAATACAAATTAGGTAACAGAAACAAATTGAACTATTGAGACAATAGGTAAGCTATTTTGGACACAATGTTTGACATATACATGAAAGGATTGAAATATGTGTGATTAGGAAGTATTTAAATCTAATACCAAGAAATTTAGAACAAAATTTAACTATATGAGAGATAATTTTAATAACAACAGAGACAATAGCTAAGACAGATAAAGCCAAATGATTTTTTTTTCTTTTTTATTATGTAGAACTATAAAGTAACCAACTTAAAATTCTGGAAAATTCCCCATGAGATGAAAACATTTTGATGTTCTTTGTTTTTTGTTGTTTTTTTTTTCTTTTCAATATGGTAATTATGCTCTTAATTTTTTTTTTTTTAATCATATATTTTTAATAACATGAGCAAAAGATATTTTTTTTTGTTTTTCTACACTGTCCATATTATACCTTGTGTGCTTGACGAAGAAAAGTGATTTGGCTGGTTGAAAAAATGCCTTATTGAGTACTAGACTTTGACATGCAAGCTAAGTGAAGAATTTAAAAATTGACATCAAGCTTTTTTTAAAAAACATTTTTGTGACCCGCAAGACCAATTGTCAGATGAATGAGTCAGTGGCCAAAATATTAAAGTATTCAGCGATGCATTTAAAATTGGCAGGAAGGAGATTCAGTCAATGAGTATGTTAACAGGTTCAAAGAGGACGGTACGGCAGTTATAATGATTATTATTAAACTCACAAGCTTCATTATTAATCACTGTCACCATTATTATTAATATCATTTCATAAAAATGCCTTAAAACTAAGATGACTGTTCAACTGGTAACAAATAAAATATACTTTAAAAAAAAACAAAGCAAAAAAACATAAAGAACTGGATGTTGATCAACTTGATAACACATTACTAATACTCGTTTATGTTACGTCTTTCAACATCCTTTGTGGTGGTTATCTCGACGGACATTACTAATAATATCAGCATTATCTTTGCTATTATTATTACCACTGCTATTGGGGCTGTTGTTTGTTATTGTAATTAGTATGTATGGATGGTGTATGTAATTCAGCACAATCAAACGTGAATAAAAAAAAAAAAAATGAGATAAAAATTGAATTTTTCCTCTTGTTATAAGTGACAATTTAATATTTATATGTTATCATGATGAAAAATTACAGTAATATAAGCTTTTGCGAGTGTAATAATTTGATTGGGCACACAATGGAACATAAAAAGAAACACGATTTGAACAACAAGCCAGATTTATGTGACACTTGGGTGACAGATGACAGGTCAACATGCCATGAGATGACATGACCAATGATGACAATGACGAAGACGACTTGAACACTTACCATACAGATACTGGCCTACAGAGACAAAAGTGCCAGAAAAATGATTTAATAAACACAAGTGGCAGTAAAGAATGAACGCAATTGATCGCTGATCATGAAAAATCTATTCCACTGACAAAATACCAAAAGATTTGTAACTGGGACTATGAGGGAAGGAAGCTCCTTTACTCTACGGCAGCTCATACAATAGATTCTATGTTTAACTCTAGAAGTATCAAAGATATGATCTAGTCATGGACTCACTTTTCATAATATGTACTGGGATTCCTTTTCAAGCTGAATACAATGCACTAAAAGATTTCTCATTTCATGTCACCTTCCAGTCTAAAACTTTTTTCTCAACTTGAATACTACTACTGTTGCAACCCATGACACTATGGTACTTTCAAAGACCCTTTTGGCATGATTTTTCCAGATATCCACTTTAGAAGTGTAATCACAGCTCGTGTTCTAGTTTAATATTTTCTTGAGGCGACATTACTCACAAAAAAATATACACTGCTAAACACACTGCAAAAAAGATATCACAAGCCTTCTCAGTATTATTTATGTCTGAGAGACTATCACTTCTGATAACAAGTCACATCAACTACTGTGCAGAAATTCTATTCAATTTGAATATGTCTATTCAAAGACAGATCTTTACATCACAGTCCACTGTGAACTTTTACGAAATGTAACCTATCTTAGTGGTTGGAGCTGCAACTTTATCTCAGTATGGTATCTGTTATTAGGCTTTATTTAGTGATGAAATGGTTTATTTTGAGATTATATGCATTTTTCTGAAACTGAAACAGTTTCCTGACAGTATGGAATCTGGATTTGACTGGAAGTCAAGTCTCAAGTATTTACGTAAAGTAATGAGAGTTGATGACAGATATACATGTAAGCGCTGCTTAGTCATCTACATCTACTATGTTTTCTATTTGCATTTTCAAGGTGTCTGTAAGGACAACACAAATGTCTTGCGCCCAGGGCAGATGAGTCAGAAGTCACGCTGAGTGAGTTCCAGTCACTGCTGTTTTTTAATGTTTTTTACTATTTTCTGACTATGACACCAAAATATTTCTTTTTTCAGATTAAAGAGGGTTAAATTTTCATCTAGTGACAACAAAAATAAAATCAGAATCTTAATCAGAAAGTAGCTAAAACCGACCAAAAACCGCCCGGTGTCACTTCCAACTCATATCTATCCCCCGGTCGCAAGACAAATGTTAAAGTTTCAGGTACATTCAGGTGAGGCTCTCAAATTTATGCAAAATAACGCACTGCAATGAAAGTCTAAAGACTGTTTATCAATTTTCCTCCCTTTTGTCACAAACACAATGCTTGTGCTGAATGAATGTCATATCTGCATTACTGGATATTATAACAGGAGATGTGAACATGAAAAAACTCAGTGAAATAAAACTTTGGCTCTTACATACTGTAAGCAAATGAAAACAGTGAACAGTGGCATAAATCAGAAAAACATGTAGCTGAAACTCCTGACATGTGTTCCATACAAATCAAACAAACAGTCTAACAAACAAATGCCAAATGTTCTATATCAGCAACACTATTACCTCTATTTCCATGACTGCCAAGCAAAGCTTATGTTAATTATCAAAACTGATAGTATGTTTTTAGCTGTTTAAACTTACATGGACAAAATTATCAGTTCTCATTAGACAGTAATCACAGCATGTCTGCACAATACTATGGAACACCTTGGCTAAAGGAAGCCATAATAGAGCTAGGAATTCAGATATATGGGAAACAGATATATTTTGCATGTATTCACGTGTCTCTGCAATTCTCTCTAACTCTTTAGCCTGTGTGAACTGCTGTAAAATGGTTGTTTTTACATACAGGAGATGCAACGTGATGAAATCAGGCTCTCGTCAAATTGTCCATTGGGAGTTCTTGCTATCACTGTAAAGATTGTTCATTTCCCTTTCAGCGTGTGACAAAATACTTGTTCTGCCTTAAGTAGAAGTCGGGATATCGGCAATTGAAGATGATGAGAGTGGCCTGTTGCAGCAGCTGTATTTATTAAGAAAATGGCTGATCGTTTTGTAAATTCTTATTAATCTTTGTTAGACCATAGCACTAAATTAAGACTTTTCGGCTTTCACTCAATCTATCTCACTGAATTGAACTCTAAAATGCATTTTTAGATTGATAAAGAGGGCTTGGGAAGAATAAAAAAATTGCATTAAAAATTCGCTCATTGTTGGAAAACAAGTGATTTCTCTGGTCACCTCAGTTTGACAAGCGCCTGATTTCCCCATGTCGCATCTCATATGAAATATCCAAAGATGTCAAAGGGGATGTTCACATGTGGTTCTGGAGTGCTTGCCTATCATATCAATTTATCAACAACTCAGTATCTTGTCTGACTGGAGCACTGGCCTTACAATATATATCAGCCAAAAGGAAATGCAAAACACTGTGCTTTTTCTCACCAAATGTCATGCATTCAATGTCTTTCTTTTTTACATGCCCTATACTCCTCACATACAGTTTGTTTTACCTCAGCTTTGTGCGAAAAAAAAACTACAACAAATAAGATCAAACATTGTTTCATTTCATCATTCTATGTAACTTGCAGACAAAATGACATCTAACATGTAACATGCATCCTGAAAACCGGACAAACAGTAAAGAAAAATAAATCTCCAATGATGGTGCATCATGTACAGTGTATGAAAATCAAAATATTCTGTGGAAATGAAGTAAGTTATTAAAAATGAATCAGAGAAAATTGTAAAAAAAAAAAAATAAACACTTAAGGACACATCTTGTGAGAACATCACTTTGGAGAAAAAAGAGGAAGGACGAAGGGACAGGAAGTGTTTTTGTTTGAAAGTACAGAACAAAATAAAGCATTGCATTGTAAAATAAACAGGGGAACACAGACAGCTACATGTACTGCAAAGAAAACCACTGATGTTCAACGTCACAGATCACAGATCTTTTCCAAAAACAAAACATATCAATGGGAGACATGTCTGCTGTTCTGTAAAACAAATCTGGATAACTTAACATGAGAAGCATACAGTACTTAAAAGAAATTTTTATAATAAATAAATAAATAAATTCTTTGTTGACAAATGCAGTGTCGCATAACAAATAAAAATGCTCAGCATTCAAGACAGTGGTGTGCAAAACATACTGGATGCAAATTCATCAAAGTAAAAAAAAAAAAAAAAGGCAAGAAAATGGCAAACATTTGGGGAAAGAGAAAAAAAAAAAAAAAAAGCTGCAAGAGCAAACATTCAAGCAAATAAACAAAACAGACTGGAAGATGCCCATTCACCAAGCAAGATGTAACAGTCAGAGAACAACCCTGGATCTACCAATCGCAAGCAAAGTTGCAAACTAGTGCCAACACCTCATGATCTACACCTGGTGAGAGTGGCCTACCAGAGTGATGGCCAGGGAGATGCACATTCTGAGCTGGGATATGAGGTCATGTATAGTAATGACACAAACAGCTGTGCATATAGGAAGCTTTGTTTGATATCAAAATATCCCCAATTTCCTACTACCCATATCTGAAAACATTTTAGTATGTATCACATACAATTACTTAGAGAATTTTGTTTTTCAAAGATCTTCTCACATAAAACTCCGCGAAAAAAAAAAAAAAAATACAGTCTGATTAGCAAAAAAGGCTTCATTATTATTTGACCTGTTTAAATCAACTGAAATAACTGATTTTAATATCTGTTCTCAAGCTGTTATCCCTACAAAAATAATATTCATTCATCTGTTTTACACCATTGATTACCTCTGTTGACTATCTTCGCAGAGACCAACGTAACACGTATCATGTCTTTCTTTTCTTTTTTTTTTTACGTTTTGCTCTGACTGGAATCAGAGACTAGGTATTTTGGTATGTTTATATCTATCAAGACAGAATGTTGAATATGTTGACACTTGTATTTTTTTCCCCTCTCACTCCATAACAATCTTTTTCGCTCCCTACATTTCTTCATTGTACTAACGGAAACTAAAATATATAAAAGGTAAAACTCTGCCTCATCCTGTAAACCCACAGCTCAACCCAGCCATCAGTTCAAGCAGTATTAAAAAAAAAAAAAAAAGTAGCTAAGAAATCCGATGTTGGCACTCTTGTCTACAACACTAAGTAACGGCATCCGCATGAATCCAGAGTTGCATCCACTCACCCGACTTGATAGAGCTGGTATCGCTATCAATGGAAGAGTTGGGGTAGTCAGCGCTACCCCCGTGGTTGGTGTGGGACAGCCGCAGTTTGCTGTTTAGGCTAAGACTTTCTGAGAAAGACCATGAGAAGAAGCATTGGGTCTTAAGATCTCCATTAGGCTTTCTCAGACCAAAGATGGGGTGTTCTATATATGGATAATATTTCCTCTAGGGGAGGTTGGTACTATTTCCCCCCATGGACTGTTTCACCCACTTAAAATACATCGGTCTTTTTTAAGGCCTGAAAATTAACCAGTAAAATAGAATTTTTTTAATTCAACTGAAACTAAGACATCTACTGAAATTTCACTGGTTAAACTAATTCTTAGGCCTTAAAAAAACGACTGATGTATTTTAGGTGAGTGAAATAGTGCAGAGGGTGAAATAATAGCAAAGCTACATATCCCTAACTAGATCTCACATATACGTCACAAGACCAGGGGAAATAAGTCAGATGTCAACAGGAGCTCAATCAAGAATATAGGAGGTTACAGACCATGGGGGCACAGGAAATACCTGTGAATCTGGACATCACAGTTCAGAAAAGCTCTAGCTAAATAATTGTTTACCAAAATGGAGTACATTCATTTCACCTTACACTGACCACCACTGACTCACAACATAAAAAAAAAAGTGAAAGACTCTTTTCATGCAGAAACGTGACATATTTATTATGATCACAATGCTTCATAGCTTAACAGGTCTCCTCAAGTACATCCATTGTAAGTCCCATTGGTCTCAATAGATTTCATTTTCCTAGGACAGACTTTGTCCAGCTATAATAAAAAGTCTGCTCCTCATAATATAGTTGACACTAAAACAAAAGTATGAAAACTCAGATGCCAGAAATATTTTCTTATTCCTGATTCTCTGCACAAAATTGTTTCATCCTGACAGGCCAATTATCCCTGAAAAATTCTTCAGTGTACAGAAATTGTTTTTGCTTGCTGGTTTGTTCTGGAGAGGGAGGAGAGGGGTGGGGGGAACGGGGGTTCTTGAGTAAAAAGACCCCCCCCTCCTCCAAATAAACTTTCATTAACATTAAACATGTTATCGAGATACCTGAAAGAATGAAAAAAAAAAAAAGTAAGAAATCCTGAATTTATATAAAATAATGTCTTCAATAGGAGCTCTCCTCTCAGACAATGGTTCTTCTGGCAGGATTCCATGAACAAAAACTGGTTTCCTCAACACAAATCAGGTCTCCTTCACCAATATCCAGATTCTGCAGCAACTTCCTCCACCATGAGGTTCATAAGTATCGCAAGATATTTCTGGCTATATTATTAGAGTTTTGCCTTTTATAAACCAATACCTGTAATAATTTGTCAGTTATAGGGGATTCATGCGCATATCTGACCATTCCCTTTCTAAGACATTGTAGAACTACAAAAAAAAAAAAAAGAAATTCACACAAAAAAAGACAGACGAATAAACTATACAAAAACATAGTTAACACTGAGAACAGACATTAAAAATGAGAAAATTATGTAAAATAAAAAAAACAACCAAGAAAAAAAAAACCCAAACAATTATATGCAAAAGATCTGAGACCATGTAAAAATGAAACTGAATGTTCAGTCATTGCAACATTACAATATAAAAACAAGCTTAAAAGAAAGAAAAGAAACATGCTTGTTCCTTAAAACTAACTTTCCACTTCTCAAAAAAACTAACGTCATCATGAATTGAATTGGATATAAAGCATTAAAAGATTTTTTTTTCACTTAAAGTTAAAAATAACAATTCCCATTATGTTTGCAGGGTAATCTCCAGGGTGACCTCTGGGTTATCTGGTGTATGTCAAAGCAAAAATTGTTTCAAAAGACAGGGAAAGTGAGAAGATGTGAGAGAAAAAAAATGAGGGGATACATTATTGTGAAAATGACAAAATCTTGAATATGTCTTCAATATACATCAAATGTTATTTCATCTGCCCCACCAATTGGGAACTGGCAACATCTGTGGCCAAACAAACATTATCTGAACAGGCAAACAGACTTCAATATGAGGAAAGATTAGGTGGTTAAAGGCAGCACAGTGAAGCAAGCTGCACACAGCTTTGTAGAGTAAATAATATCTAGAATCCTTGAAATCATATACTTTGTGGGTTGGAACTCACAAATCCAACTTTTTGTTTCTTAGAGCATCAAATGATTTGAGGCCAAAGTCCATAGCTCAGCGATGATATTTTTCACACTTCTATCCATCCTCGCTACAAATGCAAAAGTAATATGTTTTACCATTACACATACTACATTTAAATACTAGTCTCCAACCTGGCTTAGTCTCTTGAACCAACACTTGCTTGGTATAAGGTAACCTAGATTTGTGAGATCCAGACTGTGTCTTGATACATCATAAAATGTTAAGACAAAAATAAATTTTAAAAAAACAACAACTTGGCTTCAAGCTTTTTTGTAAAATGCTTAAAAGCAGCAGTTCTCTTTTCAGCCACTGGCACAAGGTATGAAGCTGTGATATGTTGTACATTAAGAATCAAATTTGAATGGAGCAGTGTGCAAATCAACAAATCAGAGCTGTGGTCAGTCACTGAACCAATGTGATATTTCGTCAGTGCATCAAAACAAAATCAACCTAAAGGAATTTTTTAATAAACATAAGTATTTAGCGACTTGGATTCTTCCCCCAATAAAATTATTTCCCTCTTTCTCTATACAGCATGTTTTCAGATACAAGCAAGGTACTCTTTGTTAAATTCCAGCTTTATTTCAAATTAAATAAAATAAAATATATAAATATATAAAAAAAAAAAAAACATGTCAGATGATTATTATACAGAGGTTATTTATTTCATTTTCAAATATTTCTCTACCTTCATAGGGTCAAGTCCTTCAAACCTGAGATCATTAGTATCATTGTTTGTGTTCCAATGTTTATCAGGTAAGACCACAGTTCCTATACTCTTTTCATTGTGGAAACAATTTCCAGGAACCATCGATTTCATTATTATGTGTGCCTGTTGTGAATGTCTTTTTGTGATATGCATTTTATCTGATCAGCTATGGCTTGATATGGAAGGTATCTCTGATGAAGATCCAGGAATATAACAATGATTAAGAATTTTGAAAAAAATAAAACAAATTACTTTGGGTCATCATTTCTATCACCTCAGTTTGCTCCGGCTGGAATGAATTTCACTCACTGGCTGTCATTTTGTAACAGAAGAGCAGAAACTATATGTAAAAAAAAAAAAAAACTGATTTGACATTCCAAGTCAGTAAAGTGTGAAACAGATCTGAAATACTATGAAATAATATGGGACCAAACATGCCTGGGCAAGAACTGAAATGAGGTGAGGTCAAGAAACGTTTTGGGCCAATACTTTATCAGTGTGTGCTATAATTACACTTGAGACCATTAAAAATTTGGACTGGCATGGCAATGGCGAGAAGAATTCAAGCTCACCGCAGAGTATCAATCAGAATATAATTGGCATGACTTCTAGAGGACATCAGATGAAACTGCAGTTGGGATTTTTCTCAGGACAAGAATAGCATTTTGCTGATTGTAATTTAAAAAAAAAAAAGGGAAGAATTGTGGTGAAATTGCAATGAATTTTTGACTAATTGATGATGTTATAATGGAATACTTCCATAGTATGTTGTCTGTTCAAATGCAGCATGGGGTCACATGCTCACATAGGGTATAGCTTTTGGCAGGAAGGTCTCAGTGGTAGTTCTTATTCAGTCATAGTCTTATAGTCTCTTCCTCTTCTTCTTCTTTCTTCCTCCTACCAGTGCTTAATGCCAGGCTCACTGTACCACACAAATCTGTTTCTAGTCCCGTATCTTATTTCCACAAGCTGTCTTGTAGGTTCAGGCTGGGTCAGTGTTCCAAGGAGACTATATCAGCACTAGGTGACCTCCTTGGCAACAATCACTGCTAAAGCTCAGTTCACCTACAACACTGTAATTTTGTTTAATAATTTGTCACACAATTCAAGAAACAATCATAGTATATTTGAAGTCAGCATCTGGCAAAACATTATCAGTATTCCAGAGTTCATTTTATAGCATACATGAAACCAATGAAACTTCTCAAAAAACTTACTTGTAGTTTTAGGTTTGATTGGAGCTCCTGAAAGACTATCTGATCTTTCTTTGTCTTTGTTGATAACTGAGAGAGCATCAGGAATGACAATCAAGCTGGATGGTCGAGATCGAGCTTTGGGCTTGTCTGGGGTACCCTGGGTGGAAACATCAGTCAACACAATAAACTTAAGCTGCTCACAGAAAGAGTTTAGGTAGTGCGACAGATTAGCTTGATTGGTCACACTATCCAACAAGCTATTCATTTATGCCAGTGTAGCTCAGTATTTGATTGAGTGAATGAAATTTCTTACTGCCACCATCCATGAAAATAAAATTTGAGAAAACAAAACCCATAAACTAAACGTACACTCAGTAACGCTTAAGGGTCTCAACGAATTAGTTTGGTTAGAAAGTTCAAATGGCTGTCACATTGAACTGATATATATCATCACAGTTTGTAGGTGAAGCCTAGAAGCTGGAAAGATCAGCTGAGTTCAAACAACTTACGTCCAAATCATCATCACTGTAATCCATGTCGTAGTATCGCTCATCCTGAAAACAGAATAACCAAGAAAACAAATTCAATCCATAATTATATAATGTTCATGAAATTAAATGTCTCTTTCATGAATGGATAAAATCAATAGATAAACCAGTACACAAATGGATGTCTTCCAAAGTCTTATCGTTCATTCTTGAATCATAACATAATGATTTATTGAACATCCCTGTATCAACATTTCACAATCAGTTTTACAGTAAACTTTTACTGTCTAATATTTCCAAAATCTCCTAGTTCAGCCTTAGATGGCAAACAAAGATTAAGCTCTCCCCTATCTCACAACTGACAAATTTTGTTAAACCATCCAGTCCGCATCCATGGTTTCTTAGTAAAGCACTGATGTCAGGCACATTTACCTCAGCACACATATCATATTTACTTACGGCATTCAGGTCCCAGTCAATAAAGATGTGAATGAACAAGTCTTTCTTCCCAGTCAGAGCTGCTGCCAACTGTGGTGAAAACAAACAACATTGCATCAATGAATCTAACACACCTAACTGCTAGCCATCTTGTGTATATGCATTCTGAAATTGTTAGGCAATTGTCAAGAATCAAATTTTCACAATTGCTAGTGTTAATCTAGCAAATGGCTAAATTCCACAACATTAATGGTGGAAATCATATAGGTTCTTCATCAATCAAAGGGAACTGAATTTGCAGGGTGTTTGCATTGAGGGCACAAAGGCAACACACATATTTAAAAAAAAAAAAAAGGTACAAAAAACATTGTCCAGACTTTGCGGACACCCTGTATAACAAGCATGTCCGGTGAGCAAATCAGACTCTTGAATTTTGAGGGTTAAATATTTCGATTATGACTAGGTTTCCTTGAGTTTCCATAGGCACTTACCAGTTCAGAACATGTCTGGAAGTTGTTCATGCGAGCAATGTCCAGGGCTGTCTTTCCAGCACCATTCTCGACCTTCGCCAGGTCAGGCCGTGTCCTCAGCAACAGCTTCATGCACTCCGTCCTGTTCATGTGAGCGCACAGATGCAAGGCCGTGTCCCCACTCAAGGTTTTCTTGTCTAAGTTGCTTCTGTAGTTTCGAAGATGGGGGGGAAAAAAAGCTGAGTGAGAAAATGTACACCCCAGAAAACAAATACATGGCACATAGACTAAGCTGAAAATAAACAGAGGCAAAGGGACTATACACCATATACTTTTTATTTCTCTGCCATGAAACAAAACAACCAAAAAAAAAAAGTTTTGACTGGCCCCACTATAGGAGCAAACACTAATTGTATTATTTCAATCAGATACATATTCATGGGGGAATGAGCCAGAGATATTTCTTCCTTTCCTTTTCAGACTCTGATCTCTCACCAAGGAGGCCAACGTTTTATATAACTATTTGCTACACTCAAAAAAAAAAAAAAAAATACAATGCACTGGAAATGATGCTAAAAATTTGTTTTCATCCCCAATGTGAACAATCACTGATAATAGCAACAAATTTGTAAACTTTGTCCTCAATTGACTGGTGCAAAACTAAAAAAGTTGTCCTTACCATAGAAAAAGTAAAACTTTCTATATTTGGTCACCAATAATAGCAACTCAGCACTAAATTTCTAGCTTATAGCTGATTTTCTTGCAATGCGAGAGATTCTGCTTCTATTTATTTATGCACATTAAGACAATTGATGCCAAGAGATATTGTTTACAAGTATCTAACAAAAATGAATGGATAATGATTTTACTCTCCACTGATTTACCAAACAAAAAATAAAAAGAGGAGAAAAAAAAAAATAAAGACATATGAACTAAAAGACTGACATATCAACAGACACGATCTCTCTGATAAATGCCTTAAGCATAAAATAAACCAAAAAAAAACAAAAAAACAACAGACATTTTCAACCTTAAGTTAATGTTTCACTGACATGAAAATTAATGTTTCATAGATCAGGGATGTCAATCTGTCTACATGGAAAAGTAGGAAAAATTCCTGGTATCTTCTTTAGCAAAGGTATCTTCTTTAGTAACACATAAACTGAAGTACATTGATGGTAAATATTATAGGATTTAGGGCCAACAGAGAAATTACTGACGGCTAAAAAGTAGGAAATCCTACTAAAGTATGAAATTTGAATCCCTGATATATGTAAAAAGCTTTCCTATGACAAAAAACAAACATTATAAGTCACAGCGTACATGGGTGTGTTCTGTATGAGGAAGTCCACCAAAGGCAAGGACGTGCCATCATCTTCCTCAATTGCCAGGTGTAGAGCAGTTTCTCCATTGTCCTGAAATGATTAATTCCAAAATACAAAACATGTTAACACTTCAATCCTCCAAAGGCTCAAAAATCATGTGACCCAGAAATCTCTACTCGGGAGTTAAAAATGTCCTTCCTGTTCCATGCTTGATGGCAGAAGTCTGACTAGGGCAAACATAAAACTTAACAGACCACGGTATTCGTGGTGATAACAGGAACCAGAATATCACATCATGATGAATACAGAGTGACAGAAAGTGCTGGAAATAACTTTTCCAAGTTTGAAGAACAGTAACGATATGCTCCAAGGCATCTTTATTTATTCCATATCTTAATATCTGACAAATGGAACTGAAATAATCACATCTTACCATTTATACATTGTGATCTAAAATCTCCGTTTGTTTAATTGTTGACATGGCAATCCATTTTGACTATTCTCATAGCAGTTTGTGGAAAGATATATTTGAGAAATAATAAGAATGTCAAAGGTTAAAGTAATGGTAGTAAAAGGTATGACATTTCACAATGTTTCATCCGTTTTACAGCCAACCAAAAATATTTTCTTCTGTTATACTTCACTTGAGACAGAAATTCTGAAACTTAAAATGTCCTACAAAAGGACTCTGTTATCTACACTATCCAGCAAAAAAGACAGTAAGAAGGACAGAAACTTTCTGTGTTATTTACAATATCTGGCAAAGGGATAGAGAGATCTTAGATCCCACAGATACAATTTAAGGAATTTTTTATAACCTACATCTGGCAAAAAGGACAAAAAGGTCCCATTGTAAAAAGAAAACATATTCTGTTATTTACAATCCCTGGTAAAAGGGACAGAGAGACCCCACAAGTACAAACACTCTCTGTCACTCACAACATCTGGCAAAGGGGTAGAGAGGTCCAATCCCTCGGCATAGACTTGCAGCAAGGCTAACAGATCCTTCATCTGTATGGCCTGTTTCAGGTCCTGCTTCAGCTCCTCTCTGTCTGAACAGGTTTTGATTGCAAACTTCCGCTGCTCATATTTGGACTTGATGAATTCTCGACGTTGATTCCTAAACAAACAAAAGAAGTGAAAGTGCATGCAAGTGTTAACCCACTACATTTCAGATTACAGTCTACCTGATGTCTGGGAGCTCACTAGAAGTTCATCAGAAGAAATTTTAATCTTCACTTTTCCATGAAAACTGACAACCATGACATCACACTGAATCATTTTGAAAAACTAGTTTTCAACTGATTTCAGTTAATTTTCATCTAAACTGAGTATGACATAATAATCTCCAACAATGTAGCACAGTTAAGTGAGGAATCATTTTTCTTCATTCTTTTCTCAGTTCATGAGGAGACTTATGGGCTTGAATTGATTTTCTCACCTCCTCAGTCTCCTGACCCCAATCTACCCTATTCCTGTTTCCTTCTTTGAATACTCCCTCCCCTCTTTCCAAATTCTTATAATACTCTCCTGACTCAACAAATTGTTTTTTTTTTTCTTCATCCATATTTCATTAAATAATCTGAGACTACAAGATTACAGCCAGCACTTATTACTAACTGAACAAAACAATTATGAAATCAAGGGAAATGTGCCTCTTATTTTAGAAGACATACACAACAAATCACTAATAATTACTCACATATGACTAGAGGGTCTAGGTTTTATACTGTGTGATGTGTCATTTGGATCTAAAGTGGCCTCCATAATATCATTGAAGGTTGCATTGCCAATCACTCGTGCAAGCTGAAAAAATAAAAGGTAAAAAAACAATTTATTGTTTATCACAGAATCAGGGGGGTGGGCTGCCAGTAAGAAAAGAAATGAAAAGTCCATCTCACACCTTAAAAAGTTATTGAGCTGTATAAATGCTCTGATTACACAAAAAGTATGTACAAAATGAAATTTGTGGAACACTTAAGGCTTTTAAAATAAAATGTGGTACTTAATCAATAACCTTTCTGATTGCTAATGACTATAATTTCTAAACATTTCAAAAACATCCAATGATTCATAAACTACAACCTATATGTCTTATAATATTAATAACCCAAACTGAGAAACCTTATCTTTTATCCTCCACAATTGAACTGGAATATGAGATACACAACCAACAAATGAACACAACAAGTAAGTCACACACACCAACACACATAAAACAACAACAACAACAAAAATAACAAAACAAGCTAAAATACAAATATAAAACAAAAAATAAACAAACATAAGACCAACATTGGGATAATTAAATCTGGAAGATTTTGTCCAGTATTTGTATTAATAAAAATTTTCAGTGCACCTATGAGCAGAGGCTGTACGCAATTTGGGCTTTCTGATTAAGCATTATCAAAACATGAACATACTAGTAGCTGAGATGTGCCGAGTTCATCAATGACTGTGCTCTGTGTCCGCGATATATGGACACCTAACTCTCTGTGTATCCCGCAGCACTCCAAGCACACAATGACTCCCAGGTTGACTGACAACCATTCCGGATCTGAAAGAATAGCAGTTGAATAAAATGAAAATCAACAGAATAAAATGAAAATGAAATAATGACATTTTTACGATTTGATAAAAATCATTCCCTGAATGTGTTTGTGTGCTAGAGGATGTGTGCATCTACGATGTTGTTACTCACTTTATGTCATCTTTCTGTTCTATTGTTGATAAATTTTCTTTTGCAGAGACATAAAATAGATCATCTATCTAACAGTCAGTCAGAATGAGTTATAAACTGCAGAACTCAAACAAAGATATCAGGGGTTGAATGAAATGAAACGGGCTCAATATTAAATATTTTTTATCTTGCAGATGTGTCTTGCGTCCAGGGCAAATGAGTCGCAAGTCGCGCTGGGTGAGTTCAAGTCACAGCCGTTTTTTTTTTTTTAAATCTTATATGATACCAAAATATTTCATTTTTTTCAGATTAAAAAGGTTTAAATTGCGGTTTTGTTAAAACAAAAACAATTTTAGTATCTTAGATGGAGAATAGTGAAAAATGACCTAGAACAGTCGAAGATCTTCATTGCCCGACTCAACTTCTGACTCATTTGCCATGGTCGAAAGACATATCTCTCCAAAGAAATATTGCTTTCGAGGGCAAATGTTAAGTAGACCATAATGTTGTGACTTGAATGTATTCAATCATGTGCTGAGCTGTTCTTTTTGCCACTTTTCTCCTGACTGGGACTGAGGGGTCATCCTCTGTGTCTTCAACATAAATGTTCTGGATAAAGTCTAGTTCAAATCCTTTTTTCATTATAAAAAAGTATATGAAATAAGGTTTACGTCATAGTAACAACTCAGTTTGGTGGGGATCTGACATGTGACTCATTTTGACTGGTTGTGAGACATGAGCTATCTTGAGGTAATAATAGATGGACCTTACACAAGTCTTCACTGTAAGGAGTAAGAATCTAAAACAAACACAGAATACAAGATGTTATAAAAATCTGGAACATACCACAACAGACAAATTTTCTGTCTCAGGAATAAAGTTAAAATGTGTCATTTGCACTGAATGAAAGAATCATTATCATTTTTCTCTCAAAACACCACTACGAATGATGATCTCCACCCTTCTATTCAATGGATAATTTCATTTGTGAAACACAGAAAATGTTTTGGTATGGATCATTCCCAGATTTTTTGGATATCTCAGTAAAATTTTCATAGACATTCTTGGGCATTGTAACTTTCTGTTGAAGTATCTGAAATTCTCACCTGGTGCACCGCAATCACAACATTCCCTGTTGCCAGGCAACCGTCGTATCCTGTCCATTATGCTGGCCGTTAATTCCCGTACGCTTTGATTGAGACCCGTTGAGTTGGTGGTATCTTTGAAGGCCTGCATCAGGATCTCTTCTTTGGCATTGTTAAGTACTGAGATCCACCTGCATCATAATGAAGATGTTTCATAGCTAATTAACATTTTCTGTGCTGACAAGGGATGAGAAAGAGAGAGACCTGTATGAGATTGTCAGGAATAATGCCCAGCACTCAGTGACAGATGAAAGGTCAAGATATGACATCAAAGAAACTGGATGTGATGCAATCAGTTCAATAGATTATCTACTGCAGATATTTTACTGGCACAGACAAATCAGCCGGTTATATCGATGAACAAACCAAAGCTATCTGATCTCATAGTTTTGTGAAAATAAACAGCAAAACTTAACTATGATGAACACCAACGCATGACCATTTCAGACAGATTGGAGAAAAGCTAAACAATTACTGCCAAATTGCTTGTTTGGGTTATTCATTTGACAAGAGTTCCAACACTGGTTAATATCAGTTCCAGGGCTGGTTAATATCACATACAATTATTTCTGACTTAAACTTTCCCATCCTATTTCTTTTCTTTTTAACAAAAAAAAAAAAAACATGATTATTATTATTTTTTTTAAAAACTAAACCCTGTCGAGATAACCTCCACTAAGAGGTTGAAAGACGTATTACAGAACGTAACATTTCTCATCGTAACATAAACAAGTGATTATAAATTCGACTCTGACTTGGTACTTACGCTTCCATTTCTTTGGTATCATCAGCTTGAAAGTGGTAAGTTCTGTTATCTGTAATACAGATATGCAGTTGATGAATTACTGAAACAAGATACCCAGGCAAATAAAAGAAAAATCACACAAGGCCCAGATTCAATGGGCAAACCTTCAACATTTGTTTGTTTTTTGTGTTGGAGTTTAAGCACGTCAGCACGATCATGGCTATATTGTGCCAAACACAGTAAGATACGTTTACATGTCAAAAATGTTGATCAAGAAGGAAAGACAGTGGGACAGAGGACAGGAGAGATAATAGATGTCACCCCAATGTAAACTTTAGATCATTCTTCTCTTTCATGATGGAACTAATTTCAAACTCATTATGTTTATTTATTCATTTCAACATTTGGTCAATAAACATAACACACACATGTATCTTTCTTCTACATAAAATATGATACCTGGTGCTGCGAGGAAATTATTTATAAACTAGTGTAACTAAAAGTAAGAAAAAGAAAAGAAAGAACGAAAAAATTTTAGTCTCAACATTATTCTTTCTGGTTTGCTGCTTAAAATTATTCCACTAGGTGACATATTTACAAAATTTATATCTCAGATGAAGTTCAGTCTCATCTAAGTTCCATGGAATCCTCCTCCAGGAATATGTGACTATCTTAAGCTAGTTTGCCTCTGTGATCTTAAGGATATATCTGAAATATCACGATAGACTTATTACAGACAATTCTTTTTTTTTTTTTTTTCTCATTTCTCTTTACAAAGCCTGTCAAATTTGGCCTCTACAGGAGATTGTAGCCTGAGTGAATCATAACACTGATGGACTCTAGAATGGATGAAAACTTAGGTTTGACAAGTAACCATCAAAGCACAATCACCAAACTTACTGAGGGATGAGACAAGATCAAAACATTTTTTGCCAAGGTCGTCTGGTACCAGCTGCAGAAAGGGGGAAAAAAAAAAAAAAAAAGATTAAAAAATCCTGAATTCCTGTGTTAACAAATGAGAAACAAATGATGTTAAGTCATGAACAAAGTGGCTGCACTTTCTCATCCCTCACTGACATTTCTGTTCTAACACATATCTGTGCTATCTATGAATATCAAGGAAATGTGTGTTGATTCCTCATGATAAAGGTTTTTTTACGAACTTTGCTCTACCCCCTTTTTTTTATTCTTCTTAAAAAGCTAGTTCTATGTTTCTTACATTTCAATCATTCGTGATTCTTCTTCTCTCCACTTTCCCCATCATCACTGAGAAGCCCCTTTCATGCCTAAATCTACTGTGTTTCACGACTTAAAAGTATTTCAAAGTAGCATAAATCAATGCCAAATGTTGAAGCACTTTCACCAAATCAGAAAAAATTGTGACAAATTTATGTTTGTTTAATCTTTCACTAGCAAACAAATATAACAAGGTTGTACAAACCTTCACTTGACATGTGAGCAAATTCAACTTGACAGGGTCTTTACTTTCCTGTAATGAAAGACAGGGCATTAGGACAACACTGAGTTTTACATACTTAAAGAATCAGAGAACATTTGTCTCACACTCAGGACAAATGAGTCTGAAGTCAATCAGGGAGATTTCAAATTACAGCCGTTTTCAATGATTTTCCGACTGAGATACCCAAATTTTTTATTCATTTTCCACAAAACGAATGTTCAATTTTTTTCTATCCTGAAAAGAAAAATTTGGTATTTGAGTTGGAAAAATAATTAAAAACAGTGGTAACTTGCGATCTCTGGAGCAACTTGCGACTCATTAGCTCTGGGTGCAAGATATTTTTTCTCAGAAAGTGTTTTCTCTATTCAAAGAAATGTCTTATAGTCAGTCAGAATGAATCCTATATCACTGGACTTGAACAAAGCAATCAGAGACTGAATCTGATGAAGGTGGTCTGATACTGATGTTCATATTGATTGCAGAAGGGTTCAAAGGTGTTATCATATCCACAGGGTGGTGGTGGGGATAAGTTACAAAGGTGTTATCATGTTCACAGGGTGGTGGTGGGGATAAGTTACAAAGATGTTAGAATGTCCACAGGATGGTGGTGGGGATAAATTACAAAGGTGTTATCATGTTCACAGGGTGGTGGTGGGGATAAGTTACAAAGGTGTTATCATACCCACAAGGTGGTGGTGGTGGGGATAAGTTAAAATGGTGTTATCATATCTACAGAGTGGTGTGGGGATAAGCTCCCACTATTTATGAAATGTTCCGACAGGGCGTAAATGCTCAAAAACCTCTGACAACCAAGTCCAACTTATGGCCTGCTCGAGTGACCACACACAATGCTGTCTCAAAACATTGCTGCAGTATGTATAATTGGGGGCATATCTGTCTATAGTTGACCTAAATGACAGGAGACTATAACAGCGCCGAAAATGAAAGAACATTTTATCTCTGAATAAAAAGACATTGCTCTTACAGCAATAGTGTTAAGTCTATCAGGATACTATGAGGTAAATATGAGATGTGACACAATGAAATCAGGCTCTCGTCAAATTTTGAGCTTATGGAGTTATTGGTATCACCGTGGAAATTATTCATTTTCCTTTCTGTGGGTAAAAAAATGTTTGTTCTACCTTAAGCAGAAGTTGAGCTACTGGCAATTATAGACAGTGGCGGTGACCTGCTGCTGCAGCTGAAGTTAGAGAGAAAATGGCTGATCACTTTTGTAAATCTTTATTTATCACTGTTAACCCATGGCACTAAAGTATAATTTTTGATCCTGTCCTCAGTGTATTTCAGCAAATTTAACTCTGAAACAGCAAATTTAACTCTGAAATGCATTTTTACATTGATATAGAAGGGTTCCGTGAAGAAAAAAAAATGCATTAAAAATTCACAGTCGAAAAACACCTGATTTCTCCAGTTGGCTCAGTTGGACGAGCACCTGATTTCATTGTCGCGTATCATATAAATTTGTACTAAACTGTTCATTTTTGCCAATTTTTCTCCTGATTTTAGCCAAAGCTGGGGGGAGGTGGGTGTTATCTAATGTTTTCCCAATTTGCATTATCTCCTACTGCAGTTCAGCGAATTCAAAACTTTTTTCACCACATGAAAGTTTATGGCTTCTGGTTTGAGGTAATAGTAATGACTCAAGTTGATGAAAATTTGACATATGATTCATTCTGATTGGCTGTGAGACAAAGGATTCTCTTCTGGTTATTAAAATATTATAGGAACTCAAAACTATTTTGCTTATGTCATCATTTTTACTTTCTTTCATTCAATGCCTATCTGAAAGCCCTTTACCTTGCCTTCACTCTTTTTAAAACCCATTCAAATTAACATAAAATGTAATTTTAAAGCACAGAGAAAAATTAAATAAACCCCAGGTCATTATCAAATTGAACTGGTGTATTTGATTTATCATAACCACAACTCAAAAGACCTTCCATAAAATGGCTTATATTCAGGCTACTTATCTATCCATGGCTAAGGACAAAATGCTGGAGCAGATGAACTTTAATCATCCATGCTATGTAAAGAGATACTACAATATGCTCTGTGACATTCTCCATCAATAGAGATAAAAGTATTTCCTATTGTAATATCTGCAGGAAAAGACGTAGTCTCCATGTCTCTTTCTGCCTTTCAACCTCCTGCGGTTATCTCATGCAGGTGAAGGGCAGTGTCACAGTGTTAGTCTAACATTTCTTGCCTAGTGCTCTGAATTGTCTCCTCACTTGCTCATTTGTGACTTTTAACTTTTATCTCTCCACTGAATGTGGAAAGACCAACTGAGACAGCAGAGTAATATTTAAGAGAAATTTCATCAGTCAGCCTCTTCACTTACATCGTGATGACTTATGAACATGCAGCCATCTCGTATTATACACTTCCTCCTCTGCCATACTCTTCGCATCCTCCCCTCGGACTTTTTGAGTAAGTTGCCTGTTTTCTCGCAGCCGTGAGACTTGTCCCCAGCCAGCTGGTGTAGACTATAGCCTGCTGGGGTGGAGTTGACTGGGGCCTGCAGATGGACAGCACACTTTGCTTTGTCAAAAGCTAACATACTTTATGTGGGACATATGAATGATAGTCAAAAGATCAATTTGTAAAGCTGACCTCATACTTTCATTTCATAATACTAAAAGACGCTGAGAATAACCAACACTCTCTTGTAAAAAATTAACTGAATGACACTACAACTTTACAACAAAATGTAAAGGCCATTTGGCAACCTCAGGTCTGTTTCAGGAGAGACAGGAAAACTGATGATTCTAAAAAGAAATTCTATCTTATAAGACTAACGCCACATTCTTGAATGAAAAATAACATTCTTTCTCAAAAATGACCACTGGATTTTTTTCATTTTGTAGGGGAATACTTTTTCTTTTTCAAAACTTCAAGAACCGTATTCACTCTCATTTTCTATGTTCCAAACATTCCTTTCGGTTTTCTGAGAACTATGACCTCTATTCAAAAACCATTTAATGATCTCTGTTGGCTATTTTTCTCTTTTTTTTTTTACATCTTTACAAATATCCCCAATAACAAATTTGTATAAAACAAGCATAATTGTCAGTTGTACATTTATTTAGAACTCAAAACATTTAACACATCATGAGCCAGCTGTCAGTACGCTACATGGAATAAGATAAATTTTGCTCAATTTTGCAGTTCAATTTTTCACATGCATATTACAAAATGCACTTGATTCAGTTAGTATTTTCATGGTGAGCAAAGTCTGCAGCTATCAAAGATGGCAACAATAAAAAAAAAAATTCATGAACTGAATGACACACTATGCAATTTCTCACAGAATAATAAAATGGGTGTGCCCTCAGAAGAAGGAAATTTCAAACACCAACCGAAATATAAAATGACACCAAGATAAACAAAGAAAATAAAAAAAACAAAAAACAATGGACAATATTTAATCACAAACTGAACTGGAATTCATTTTTAACTATTACATTTTGAGTTAATTAAACAAAACTGATGATACCATTCAGGCACAATCATAAAAAAGACAACTAATGATATTTAATAAAAAAGAAAACTTAAAAAAAACCAAAAAAAAAACACAAAAAGGGGGGGGGGGGAGGAGGAGGAATACAAACACCAGTCTCATACCACGAGAAAGAGAATGGACTTTAAACTGAATGAAACACCAAAAACTGAGAGAATGGAATCAAAATAAAATAGCAAAGATGTGGAAGAACATTTTTAAAAAAGAAAAGAAAAAAAATCAGTGGACACCAAAATGCATTTACTTCACAAAAAGAACATGTCCATCATTGAATGAAGTTGGATAAAAATTCTATCTAATCTGACAATTTCATCACCTTTTGTCAGGTAAGAGCAAGACAACAAAAAAGCTGTCTATGACTGGTTTATTTATACTTAACATCATGAATGCTACAGAAAATCAATCTTTTATACTTAAAAAAGAATCATGGGGCTTAGCTGAGCCTCATCTTGATGCAACAGGGACTGCATAAGTTTCTGACGATCAATACTTTATGTTAGTTTTCCTGATACTGATTCTCATTACTTCTATTCTATGAGGTCCTTTGTGCAGATGAAAGGACTGGTGTATTATGACAAGAACAGGGAACTAAATTGAAGCTGCAGGGCACTGAAGGCGCAGAGGGCGATGATGGATTATGTAGATATGCAAATTTTTTTTTTTTTCTTTTGAACACTGTTATAATCCTTGGATCAGCATTCTTTACCGTAGTCATCCTGGTAGATATAGAGCTGAACATTTCGTGCTGAACATTATACGGAACTTTCTTTGATTCTATTTTGCTCTTTTTGCACATAAACTCAAGGGTGGTTACATCTCATAAATTTTCGCACTGGTCAAGCAATACTGTTATTTTCCTACGCTGGCCAAAGTGGTTAACTCTCTGACACCGATCTTATGAACCTTTACTCTGCCCACATTAGTGAGGAGCGAGGCAAATGTTGGTGGTTGAAAAAAATATGACAAAATATGACAATCTTCATTTTCTTTGTCAGTAAATTCAACTTCAACCAGTGTTGAGACCAAGTAAAAGACTGAAATTCTAATTGGTAATTTGGTCATGTTGCGTCTTTCAACCTCCTATGTAGCGGTTATCTCGACCGGTCGTTGGGGAAAAAAAAAACAACAAAAAAACTTTATTTTCCTAGCCACTGAAATTCTATCAAACATAAAAAAGGAATTCTGACAATTTTTCTTTTTGAAACTTGTAGTACAAAGGTTGCTCTTTAACATGAATTTGTTTTCTCACCATAATTATTATCAATACCATGCGGCCATTCTAATATGATTCATACCAGGAGTCAACGTTGTTATTACTGTGCTTTACAAATATGGCGCTTTCTAATACCTATGAATGCTTGCTGCAATGACGGAAAGAAACAAATCCAAAGCATCACTGCATGCAAAGCATGATGTTAAGAAGGAGCATCATTTCCTGGTGGACTGTTTTCAAGATCTTTCAAAAAGCAGGGAGCCATTTTGACCAACAGTTAAGTTGCTGCCCTTTGCCAGACAGACAAGATATGATACACAACAAGATGAAATCAGGTTCTCGTCAAACTTTGAGCATATGGAGTTGTTGGTATAACTGTGAAGATTATTCATTTCCCTTTCAGTGTGTGAACAAATTTTTGTTCTACCTTGTGTAGAAGTTGAGGTATTGACAAATAAAGATGATGGGGGTGACCTGTTGCTGCTGGTGAAGTTAGTGAGAAAATGGCCGATCACTTCTGTAAATCCTTATAAATCTTTGTTAGCCCATGCCGCTAAATTACAATTTTTGGCTTCTACTCAATATATTTCAGCAAATTTAACTCTGAAATGCATTTTACATAAATATAGAGGGGTTCTCTGAAGAGAACAAATTGCCTTAAAAATTCATCCACTGTTGAAAAACACATGATTTCTCCGATCATCTCAGTTTGATGAGTGCCTGATTTCATCATGTTGCGTCTGATATAGGACTTGCACTGCACAAATGGATAAGAACAATTTTTTGTTTCTTGATGTCTGAAATCTGATGTGGAGAGAATTCTGAAATATTCACCATGTGATAACAACAAATTTTTCTTACTGTGACGATTTTTTTCATGAAGTTTTATTTCATGTTTCGAGCAAGAGGCGCAATAGTGATTTTATCCTGACAGTGGGTGCTATACGGTTTGAGCTTGGCAAAGGGAAGTTACTTAGCTGGCTGACAAATTCCTCATTAAGTGCTGGTACTACAGGATGTTTTTCAAATACATATATACAACTAGAATAAAACAATGGAAAGATTGTCTCCCAATCACTGCAAGATGCCAGTTGCCTGAACATAAACTCAAGTCAAATTTAACAGGAATTGTTTTTTTGACCAGCTCTATTACATCCTTTGCACGACACAAGGAGTGCTGACAAACAGCGTAAAGAAATTTTTCAAGAAACCAAAGCTTTCTCCTTGTCATTTGAAAGATGAAACTTAAAGAAAAAAAAGTCCAGTGAACAAAACATTTTCTTGACACTAAGAGGTTCTCAGAATATTTCATGATGTTTTAGGCAGAGTGTAGGGATAATTTTTTCTTTTCTTGATAACAAAATTGGGCTTGTTCAACATCCTTGCAATGCGATAGCTTTCACAAGTGGCTAAAAAGCAGTAGGAGATCATGACGTCTTGTGTCTGGCAAATGCAAAGTAATAAGGCTGGTTAAACAAAACAATCCCAATAACAAATATGAAAAAAAAAAAAAAATTAAATAATCTAACACTAGTGGTCATTCACACTTATAAGCACAGCCTGCCTGACACATTCAAGTAACCTTGTTTTAACATGATTCATTCTACATGGGAATATACTGTAATTCAACCATTGCACATTACAAGTGACTTACAAAACAATTCAAGCAGTTTGTCTAATCTACATTAGTAGCATGAACAAAAATATCCCTAGTGTGGACCAAACTATTTCCTTAATTTGAAAAACCTACTGTCTGATAGCATCACTGAAATATTTTATTCACGGTTTGTCTATTTTGATGACATATCACAGAAAAATTCACAATGAAAACGTTCATGAACGAATGTGTTGAAAAAGCTGCTCAAAGGCAAATTCTTCTTTTAATATTTACTGTTTTTGATAAAGACAAGACTGACGTGATTTTTCTGATGACAATTTTGTCCTTATAAAGAGCATTTAACCACCACTGAAACACTTGGCCATCCACTTAAAAAAAAGTTCATAAAAATTTTAAAATGAATGCAACAACCTGACATGACGTTTAGAATAAATAAATAAACAAATAAACAGAAAAAAAAAAAAAAAGACACACATAAAGGGAGCAAAGCAAACACAAGCTTATTGTACCCATCCAGATCCAGAGAAGCGATTGCTCTGTGGTAAAAACAGAGCAGCCATTGGGAAAACAAAGAGAGAGAAAAAGAAAGAAAGAGATCATGAGATACAAACATATCAACGTCATTTTCATTTGTGGGGGTTAGTAAGAAGTAAGAAGCCCCTGCTTTTTTGGGGTTTTTTTTTTGGTTAAAGTTTAATTGCTTCACTGCCAATATCTTTCTTGTGCTCACTTGATATGTCTTCCTCTGGGAAAACTAATGACTTCTGTCAATTATTGATAGCAATTAGATTGTACATTTTTTGGGGAGGGAAAATGATTTCTAAAAAAGACAATGGTTCTCTAGTGGCAGTGAAAGGGCTAAAAATTATGCATGACAAAAGATAGTTTCTATAAAGAAAATAATGAAAAATCGAAATACGAGATGACCTCTCAGAAAATTAACTTGATAATACAATTCAATTAAATAGGACAATTAAAAGTTAGTAACCAATCCTGTATTTTTCACCTCTGTCTCATCAAAGAAAACCTGCTTCTTTTATGTTTTTAATGTTTTAGAATAAACATTCAGTGGAACCTCATATCTCTGCAATAGCTGTGCTCTCTCTCTCTCTCTCTCACCTCTTTGTAAGATGTCATGGAATTTTTCAGTGCCTCCCTCAGTTCGGTCAGCTGTCGTTTCTCTGCATCCTGCCGCTGCCGGATTTTATGCAACTGTTTCAGTAACTCCTCCACAAAGTCATGGAAGTGCTGGATTGTCCTCAGACCGTCACGGAAAAAGCTGCTCAGACAAAGCAGCATAGGTCAAGGCCTTGATTTCTTTCTCAACACAACATTTTAGCAACTCAAATAAATAAACAGCACTGGAATCAAAGGATAAATATTACAATGAGACAAAAGACGATAAATTCTGGCATACATAAATCTGTGGTGAGTGGAGAAATCATATCATGCTTTTTTTTTTACAGTGATGAATTTTTAATGGAATTTTTTTTTTTTTTTTTACAAAACCCCTCTATATTTAAAAAATGAATTTCACAGCTAGCTTTGCTGAAATATTTTGAGTCAAAGTCCAAAAGTTGTGATTCAGTGACAAGGATTTATAAGAAGTACTAAACTGATTGGCCATTTTCTCACTAAATTCAGCAGAAGAAGCTGATCATCCCCATCATCTTTAATTGCCAACATCTCCATTTTTATTCCAGATCAAATCAAGAAGTTTTTTTCACTGACAGAAGGGAGGTGAATGAGCTTTAATGCGAGATGAGTAAATCATTACGTTTAAGAACTGATCAACACCTCATTTCATCATGCTCTGTCTCACGTAAAAACACGAAATTAAAACAAAAACAGGACATTTTGAGCTAGAATACTTTATAGGATGAGCTTTTTTTTTTTTTTTTTAAACATACTTCAAAATCCAAACTCATTCAAACTTTATATGACTTATGTGGCATGTCATAAAGATCGCGGTTGGAACTTATCAGTCTTAGGTTATTTTTCAAAGTTAAACTATCCATGATAACGATAACTTGTCTCAGAAAAAGGCATATGAAAGAAAAAATACAAAAGTGACATAGAAACTCAGTTCATTTTTGTTTGTTTGTTCTTAAGCATGAGAATGACAAACATCACTGAAAAAAAAAAAAAATTCAATACATCACTTCGTTTTTTTTTTGTAGTATTGCCAGTATCCTAGGTGAAACAGGGGCCAAACATAAATAATTTTGTTTCAGAAAAAAAATGACAGTGATTTTTTCCAATCTGTTCCACCTGGCAAAAACCAGTTATCGTAGCTTTGTACGAAGTACTTACTAGTCGAGTTCATGGAATGATAATATCCTAGAATTGAGAATATGTGAACCAGGTTTTGTTAAGAGATGTTTTATGACTGGGACAATCGTATGATAGAGATTTGATAAAAGATGTGAGAATGTGAATGAGTGAGTGAATGAGTGAGTGAGTGTGAATGAGTGAGTGAGTGAGTGTGAATGAGTGAGTGACTGAGAGAGTAAATTAATGTGGGAGGGAGTGAGTGAGAGAGTAAATTAATGTGGGAGGGAGTGAGTCAGTCAGTGACAGTCAATCAGTCTGAGTGAGTGCATGAGTAAATGAGTGAATTTGCATGTTGTTGCAGATGTGTATGTAAGTATGTACTTACTTGGCCTGAGCCTGGTAGTATTCTGCCAGAGACTGAAGTAGATCTGAGCCTTTTTTGGTTCTGATTTCATTCACTTTGATCAAGTACTGAATATACAAAAAATGCTACATCAGACTTCAAGGCTACTAAATATTGAAAAGAACTCTCACTCCACAAAATAGTAACTAGGTTAAGAGGTGAATTAATGGACCATTCTAGATCACAATCACAAAATTCTTACATATTTACTTGCCCATTACAAATCAGTAGAAGAAAAATTTTAACTCTACAATTTTTATTCATTTTTAAGAAACCCTCTCCTACACAAATAAGCAAGTCATTTGATATTTTTTTTTTTTTTTTCTGTTCAATGCATTATACTATTTACATTTTAATATGTTTATTTTCTTGCCTTGATGATGAGTCAGTTTGACTTGGAAATTTGGCATTTACTATTAACATCAAGGTTAAGTTGTTTATAGTTACTTTTCTGGAATTGTTTAGTTAGTTGACGGTGAGACTGTTTCATTATATTTTATAAATATGTATAACACACAGATGACCAAAGTAGGAAAACATATTTATGGTATAACAAGAAACACCACCAACAACACAATGGATGTTTATAACAGCCAAAAAGATGTTTATAACAGCCTAGAGTCTATTTGAAATTTATGTATGTGGTATGACATTCCTTTATAAAGAAAGAGATGAACAAAGCACTTTAGATTCATATCTACCATGAGAGAAGATCAACACTGAAGTATCAGAATTAATATTGACAAATCTGATACTGCCTGTTTTACTAAGTGGCACAGGCAATAAAATCACTTTAAAAACAAGAGCTCTTGAAACCCATAACTATGAACCACATACATCTCCATCACATATATGAGAACTCAAGCAGTACAAAATAATACATATGTGTTATGTTCTATATGCGTCTTTCAACTTCTTGATGGCGGTTATCTCGACAGTAAAAAATCAAAAAGGTGTTAAAGGTCTTCCAACACAAGGGTCTGACTCTGAGGGTCTGAGGGTGTCGCTGCGTTGTTTTGGTCTCCCTTACTATTTTTGCTTGGTTTTGTATAGGTCCCTATCTCCTACTCTACTTTTCACTACTCTGTCTACACAGGAATGCATGTTGTATCCTTATTACAAAAAGGAAATGATCTTTCTACCAGTGATCTATCGCAGAAAAATATTCAGTATGCAAGAGCAACAAAATGAAAGAATACATGAAAAATTAATGATGCAAACAAAGTTAGAGGGTTCATTGTTAATTTCTTCCATAATCCTTTTCTTTTATATTTCCCTAACGATAAACCTAGAAAGACGGCTCATGACACGTAATGGGCACCAGACTCTTCAATCAAATTGACAGTATTTCACTTATCCCATGTGTACTTTTATATAGCTTTGCTGGATTATAATCGTGAAATTAGCAAAATGAAAGTGTACAAAGAGTTTGACGAAATAGTATGGACATTTCATTTATGGCCACATGCACAGGCTCAGAACGGGGTATCCTCACATGAACGCCAAACTCTTTATTCAAACTGATTATAATTCACAGATAGTGATTACCTAATTCTGAACTATACCATGAGTAGTTCTATAGTTTTGCCAGATTTTAACAATGATATTTGCCAAACATAATTGTACACAAAACGAAAATCATTTTAGTTCTGTACATAAAATCAGGAATGAATATGTTTGATACTCATAACAAAACAAAGGAAGCTAAAGACATTTTCTTCTCCAAAAATGTTATCACAACAAGACTTGATATCAAACATATCAATTTGAATGATATAGGGCGGAGGAAGACACTAAACAAAGCAAACATTATTTAAGATTATATTATATGCATATAATTTTTAAAAAATGCTATGAATGCATCCAATTAGAAGGTGAATCTGCAATGTTTAGGTACATGTAATGACTGGAAGAGAACATAGGGTGTCAACATTCCCTAAGATTATGCTGTAGGGCACTCAAAGATGGTGATGACGATGATTAAAAAAAAACAACGGACTTGAACATTTCTGCAATGAATTAGATGTGAATTGTAAACATTCCTGTTGGCTCTTATCAGCAATGTTAATGAAATGGCAATTTCTGCCTCAGATGAATGGGATCATACAGTGCGATAAATGTATAAATGCCATATGGAAACAATTGTCAGCTCATTGTTAATAGCTTTTATGTAAACTGAGTGCAGATCTGATATATAGAGCTACATGTACAATGTATGGTAATCAAAGTTCATTTAGTACAATCTTGTTTCAATTATATACTTTTTCTTCTTTTTTTCTTTCTTTCTTTCTCTCTTTTCTCCATCCCCCGATTTATTCTTGTGATGTTGCACTTTGTAGTCCTTAGCCACTACTGTTTCCCAAATACCTTGTGTCTTGTTTTCCCACTCTGCCTCACTGTCTACTTTAAATATATGTAGCAGTAAGTCTTACATTAAACACAAACTCATAAGGGCACTTATGAAAAATGACCATTGAATATGAGATGAAAACTCATACATGTATATAGATACACATTGCAAACATCTTTCATTTTTCAAGGTCTTTTACAGTGGTGGGAAAATGGCACAAAGCCGCAATTAGCTTTTTCTGCAAATTATATAAATGCCCTGCTCTTTAAAGAAGAGAAAAAAAACCAAAAAAAAACTGATTCCATCTGGACAAAATATGTGGGAGGGAAGTGACCACAAAATACACACAGACACACACACAAGACATATGTTTATAAAGAGGAAGCAAGGGAAGGGATCAGTGTTTACCTCACACATCTGTAGCTGGAATATCTTCCTCTCTTTCTCCATCTCTTCTGCCAGCTGTAAAGCAAATGAGAGATCAATCAGTCACCTCATGTACATGATCAGAGTATGAATCAAGTCAGTCCTAAATTAAACCTTTTCCTGATCCACATGACAAGCATCTGTCAGCATTTTTCCTTACATAGTGCCAGTGCCAAGATGCTGCTCTTGCAGCTGCCAGGATGTGACGTACATTGTATAAGACTCCCCATATAGGAAACACACTGATTTGCTGATATTTCTCAAACAGCAAAGAGAGGTCAGAGAAGGCTGGGGGGAGATTAATGGTGTGATCATCAAACTACTTTATGACAACAACTGAAGTTGAAGAATAAGGGAATGTCATGATGAAGAATACAGGAAACTGTGTGAAGACAAGCAAATTGACCACATATCAAATGTGTGGCCGCCTAGGGATACTTCTCAGTGGAATTATCATCACAAAGTATATCATTTATATGTCAGATTTTATAAGTCTTGAAAACCCTCTTTAAAATAATGACTCAGTAATGAGACTAAAGTTTGTACAGAAGAAAGCAAAGACACCATATATATGAGAAAGAAAACCTTAATAAAGAGGTATTAGTTAAAGAATAACAGAAAAATATAATAAACAATGAGATCAAGATTTGGATGGACTGATAACTGGATAGTTGGAGGGAATATTTATTTATATATATATTTAACATTACACAAGATTCTTTTGTGAATCTCAAGAAAAACAAAAAAATCTTGAAATTTGCACACAATGAACATATTTAAGCCTTGAAACTTGCCAAACAGCCATATCTCCAGACAATAAATATCATGAGAAGATTGCATATATCTTGCACCTTTTAAAAAAAAAAATACATATTTAGTAATTTGAGACAAAGATTAGGCTAAGGACAGTAAAACAAACTTGGAAAACCCTCAATGCTGCAAACAGTACCAACCTCAGCCCCCGAGATCTCTGCTCGCACCATGCCAGCTTCTTGGGCTTGCTTCTTCTTCTCCTTCTCTGTCTTTGTACTGTGGACGGAAATCAGAAATTTTTTCCTGTAACTTTGTCTCTTATCAGTGATGTACTAGAGTGCATTACAACAGGACTTAAAAACACTGATCCCACATTCAGAATCATTTCCCTGAGCCATTACTAATAAATGACTTATCAAGTTTCTTATTTCTTTTGAGTTTTTGCACACTGATTCAGTCTCGAAGTAGCAATTTATTTTTGCATACTCATTGTTTGACTCATTTTTTTGTAAATCTGTGTTGTTAAGTTGCCAATAACTTAGGAGAGATACAATAAAACAGATAAAAAAACAGCCAGTACAAAAATTGTTTTCATACTAGAAAATACAGGGGTCAGAGATATATCATACTCTTACATAATTAATATGTCAAGGGAGTAACTGGACCAAAGGATATGTTTACTTAAGGAGATGATAATTTTCCAAGAACTTATCTAATATGCCATTCTCCACATCAAAAATCTTTCATTTTCTTTTCTTTAACATAACTTTGTCATTGAATGATGAAATATTCAGCTGATTGATAATTATCGACATGGTAACATTATTCTGAAAAATGGCAATGGACATGCTGTCCATATTCTGAAGTGTGACATAATGTTGATGCTATGTTTAAACAACAAGATCTGCGAAAAAAGGTTATACAAAAAAAAAAAAAAATAATAATAATAATAAATGGTTTACTTGATCATACATAACTGGGGAAAAATATTTTTATCTATTTAACTATGTTGACTGATAAAATGACATTTTCAGAACTGTCTGTTTGGTTACAAAATGAGCTAAATTTTTTTGTTTTAGAGACAGCTAGCCATGTTGACAGGAGACTCACAACTTTGTTTCATAATCCTTCCAGGCTTTGTCAAATGGTTTCTTCAGATCTCCTTTGGCCCCTTTCAGATCACCTTTCAGGAATGAGTCGAGCGGGAACAGTACCATGTTGTTGAGTCCATCCATCTGAGAAAGGTGAGAGAAAGGTGAAAACAAGAATCTTTATAGTTCACAAAATTCAGCTCCGTCATGCTACTCTCTCTGCCAAAACCAGTTTGTCTATCGAAAATAAAAATAAAAAATCTGTCTGTTCTACTACAATACTTAATCTTTTCAGTTCATTTAATATAAGCATGTCCAATCGAAATCGAAATATCCTGTCAACATGAAACTGTCAGAGAAGAACGTTCATGTTCCACTTGAATATTCAACATTCCAAGTAATTGGTAAAGGGTTACAACTATCCGACATATCCATTCACTGAACAAAAAAACTGAATGTTTTGTTCATCTGTTATGTCCTACTTCAAAGCTAATTGTAAGAAGTGTATGGCAGGCTGTATCATCCATAAGAATGACAATTAAAGCGTCTGGTAAGGGAATGAGAATGACTGTGCCTAAGAATGTTTTAGCCCAAAGAACTCAACAAACCTCAAATGGAAGATAAACTTCCAGAAAAAGTGACTGCATTACTGCCTAAATGTCTAATGCTCTGAAATACACATTCAGAAAAGAAAAGACAATCATGTCAAAGCTCACCATATTTTTCATCATGGAAGAAAGATCTTTGGTCACGTGTGAAAATTTGAGGAATGCATCACCTGTGATAAATCATAAGGAAAAAAGACCAGTAATAGCAAAGAAACATCAACACAATAAATTACAACATAAAAGATGAAAAAGAAAAACTTGTACAAATATATCTTTCCTTCAACCAGTTAAGAAATTCGGACATGCAATGTGATCAATCGGATGCATTCACAGAGACCATTTTTTGTTTTCTTTCTTTCTTTTTCTTTTTTTTAAAATCCCCTGCTGGTTCAAATTATCTGTCACACTATGGTGGCATGCTTCAGAACAATGTTACCACTCTCAGCCAAGATATCCACAATCTTATGACAGTGAAGAATATCCTTGATACAGTGTTCACTGATTTCCACAACCCTCTTTATATTAAATATCTATTCATTTGTTTCATGCAAATCAACTAGGAGGATCAAATTAAAGTGCATTTTGTGCCTTTTCCACTTTATATACGTATCTCTATTTTCATTTTCCTGTTTCAGATTTGATGTCCACAGGAATCAGTCAAAAAATGAAAATTCAGAAAGTGTCACAACTCACCAATTTCTGTCTCGTGGTCCCTGGTTTTAGCAATTGAGCCCAGCCTTTCCAGGTTCTCTGCTACGATGGCATCGTTGGTCACATGGGCTGCAAGCAGAAACAACAAAACAATCATATGAAAATTGTAAATACTGGACAAGTACGGGCCGAGTAAAGGGACGTCATTGTTGCCGAACAGTTCATGCATATTGGAGAATAAATCAATACCAAAATCACAATCATCACCATATTATAAAAAGATAGTAAAATTAAGATGACTTTCCACTGGCAACTGAAAAATAAAAACAAAAAAAAAACAGTATGAAGAATCTGATATTGAATTTATAAAGTAAACTGATGTCACTGGCCAAATTTTTGAGCCCACTTGGCTCTTTGTCGGGGCAAATAGCACAATTGTAATCACAACCATCATCGTAATCATAGTAATAAAAGGCATGTACATTGTGATTCACACTTTCAGACCTCGGAATGCTTTACATAACCAATATGTTCTTGTTACAATCACAAGTACGAAAATGTCTCGGTATGGACAGAAGCAACATCAGCACACACATAGTCACAATACATGTATATGTCTTGCGCCCAGGGCAAAAGAGTCAGAGGTCGCGCCAGGTGAGTTCAAGTCATTGCCGTTTTTTACCATTTTTCACTATTTTCCAACTATGATACCAAAACATTTCTTTTTTCAGATTAAAAAAAAGCTAAACTGTTGTTTTGTGAATACAAAAAAAACAAAAACAAAAACAAAAAAAGTTAGTATCTTAGTTGAAAAGTAGTTAAAAATGACCAAAAACGGCTCGGGGGCCACTTCTGACTCATTTGCCCTGGCTACAAGACATATGGCATGCAAACTTGGTCAAAGATGTGCTTACATATACAACAATCTAAAAGGTTAGCTGTTCTTATGATCCACCTTCCTCCCAGTACTCCTCAATTATGTATATAAGTGATATGGCATATTGTATACACCTCAGTTCTGGCTTATTGTGATCATGGCTAGTTCTATGTAATATATCATGTACGATCCATATCAAGCTATAATTCCTCACAAAACAAAGGATGTGCCAGAATATATCAAATTAAACTGAGAACAAAAATTGCTAAAAAGACAGATATAAATAAATTATTCCTTTTTTTTTTTTTTAGAATGTGTCTTGATATATATTTTTTTTTAGATATTTATTTATATTGATGGCATTTGCCGCAATGATGGTTGTTATAGCTTGTTGCTTTCAGTGTTTAATTTCTAAGAGAATAGGACTGGACAATATTGATCAAATGCAAAATGAAGAAAGTGCACAAAGGAAGAAAATGAATGAAGAAAGGCAGGACAATGGGGGAAAAAAAGAACAACAACAAACATAAATTATTACACAGGTATGATAAAGAAAAGTGTTCCCCAAAGAAGATAAAGAGAGAGCAAATATGTTCCTGAAATGGATAACCTTTTAAGATCATTTTTAGTGGGACAAGGTTGATATCAGACTGATAGGGTAAATAAGACAAGAATGCTCTCAAGATAAATATAAATACATGTAGTCATAAAGTTTGTTGTCATTCATTTAGTCCATATGAATATCCCTTCAAAAACAAGAAAAATTGTCGCTCTTGGAAAAGAGCAAGCACACACATGCAGACACAATTGCACTCACAGCTAACCAGAGATGTAGAGTGACCCAGTTTTTAATCTATCAAATTTTAATGAGATGGCCCCAAAGGTTTAGGTTACCATATCTCATCCTCACTGACATCACTGGTACATTGTTTCATACACATTCATTTCTTGATCTGATCAACATCCCCCCACTCCCATCCCACCCCTAACTCTCTCTCTCTCTTTCTCTCTCTCTCTCTCTCCATCTCTGTCTCCTGTAAAAAGGTCAGCTACAAGTGAAGAGATAAAATTGACTCCACACACTTTAAGTTCCCCCAGGCCTGTCTCTCTATTGACAACGACCTTGTCCCCGCAAACAAACAAACAAACAAACAAACACGGATATGAGGAACTTCATGTGTAGGATGTACATATCGCACGTTCCTTGACAAAAGGCCTTTTCTCTGCAAAGGCTATACTAAAAACAATCTCCAGTTGGTATAATGACCTCTCCCTCAACACACAGTGAACAAAATACAGTTTCTAATGAATGAAGCGATGCAATACATTGCTGTCTGTTTTTCTTATTCTTTCTTTCTATTCTTTTTTTCTGTGTGAAAAGTTATGTTTAAATACGTGGAAGAATACTAAACTGTGATGAAAAAGGGGTTTTGTCAAAAGCATCAGATATGTACAGCCTGTGATGTCGCCAAGGCTCTTGTAAAACTGTATACAAGTCAGGACAGGGATGCTTTTTGTCCATTAACCCTGCCTTTACCAAATATAAATTCAGCATTAATTTCATAATTTCATTGTGTGAGTTCCGCTGAAGAAGATAGACACAGAGACGGTCGCAGAGGCGCTGATGGGCATCTACAGTCGTATGGGAATACCGGAGGAAGTGTTGAGCGACCAAGGCACCCAGTTTATTTCAGATTGCATGAAGGAGGTGTGCAGACTTCTCGGTGTCACCCAGCTATCGACTATGCCCTGCCATCCAATGTGCAACGGGTTGGTGGAAAAGTTCAACGGAACCCTGAAGACCATGCTGAAGAGGCTTTGCAGCGAACAGCCGAGGCAATGGCACCGTTACATCAACGCCCTGCTGTTCGCCTACAGAGAGGTGCCGCAGGAATCAAGCCATTTCTCACCTTTCGACTTGCTGTATGGGAGGAGTGTTAGAAGCCCCATGAGCATCCTGCGTGAGCTGTGGACCAAGGGCATAGAGGAGCCAGAAGTGAAGTCCAGCTATCAGTATGTCCTTGAACTACGCGAAAGATTGGATGACACTCTGAAAATAGCTCATGAGGAGATGTCGAAGGCTCAAGCGAGACAGAAAAAGTATTACGACAGGTAGAGCAAGCAGAGGTGGTTTTGTCCAGGAGATAAGGTACTGGTGCTGTTGCCTATGGACGCCAACAAATTCCTGATGCAGTGGAAGGGGCCATACGAGGTAGTCAAAGCGGTTGGCCTGAATGACTACAGAGTGAAAGTGAGAGGAAAGGAGAAGACACTGTTGGCTAACCTCCTGAAGTACGTCTCCCGAGAGGAGTGTGACAAGTCAACCGATGGGGACCACGAATACAATACGGTGGTCGCAGCCCACTTAGAATTTTGTTTTGTATTACAAAATTCTTAACAGGGGGACATGTGTAACGAATCATTTCGTGTGTGTGCACTAACTAATCTAGCGGTTGTAGTCCAAGGTCGCATGATTCATGTAGCTATTTATAGCGCGGGGTCAGAAAAGGCCTTGTGTGTTCCAGTGTGTATTTCGAAGGGTCTGGGCAGTTCCGGCCTGACCTTGCATACGTGTTTGCTATATATATAGCACGTGACACACCAGTCGTGCCGAGAAAGCACTAGAAGAAGGCTTCTCGATGGCTGATATTTGTATAAATACATAGCCAGTCAGTGAGGGGGAGAGATGTTTAGAGTGCGAACGTACTAAGGTCCATCAAGTGCGATACGCACGAGTGTTAGACAGTAGCTGCCCTATGCCTGTTCTGCGCCTGTACTTTATTGTATGTACTGTGTAATATAGTCGATCACCTAGATTAAATTCTGTGTTATTATTCGAATTGGAGGACTCTTGTTTTCATTTCTCCGCTATTGTGTGAGAGTCGTCCACATCCACCGCCTGACTGCCTCTTATAAGTCACGACCACATCTACTCAACCCCAAGAACTCGTGACATGAACCCTATACTGAAAAAAAAAACAAACAAACGGTGAAATAGGTCTTGTACTGCATTGAAGAAATTTTCTATCCATTATCCCTAAGTTCAGTGGGTCAAATGTTCCAAAAGCAGAAAAGAAGTTGGTGAATTGGAGGGAAAGCCAGACCAGCGTACAAATTTCGGCAATGGTGATATTATGGCACTCAAAGTAGCTTTGTTTGTGGAAAACTTTACACTATGGAGTTTATAATGAGGACAGATGAAGAAACACTTGCTTATGTGTCTGGTCAGGGATTCTGCCTAAGATATAACTATATTACATGGCGATATTGTGCTCAGTTCTGAATTCTATGATCATTCACGAAACATTTTTCATGTCAAAATAGTTGTGAATCTCACTCTGATTCAAAGCTACTTCTGCTGCAGCATTCCGCGGTTCACATCACCAAATATGTTTCACGACGTTATACGAAGTCAGACTATATAGAATTTTCTTCGGCCTGAAAATCTGTGGAATGCATAACGGCCCCTCCCTGTGGAGCTCTTGGCACGTATCTCTGGCAGCCTAAGATATTCGAGAAATTTCCCGATAAGAATGGTTGCCCTGGAGCATATGACAGATTTCAAAATAATCTTCCACAATGGCCCAATACATTGTCCTGCCATACACGGGTGGCGCTTGGTATCCAGTGTCTTCACGCCATCAAATCATTGAAATTGTCCCGATACATGGAGAAAGCTATTATGAACATTTATTTGCTCTTCCTTCATCCGTAATGAGACCTACTTATTTTCCTTGGCCAAGAGTTGTTTCCCTTCGGGAACTGTCACTGATATGACTATTGTGATGATTCATGTTAATCATCAACGTAGTCCCGTCAAACATAGTGAGTCTTTTGTCCATATCCTGAAATGATGTAATATTGATGTGCAGTATTATTATAATGATGTATGTGGTCGACAGTAGATATGTCTTAACCATAATTCCGACATGTGTCAGCATCACCGTGTCCGAGTCTCTCTCTGTGCGATAAATGGAGTTAACTGGTCCACCATGAGCTTCGGTATGATCCCTCTATGACTGACGAATGCTTCCTTATTCACAACATACAGCAAACGAAAGCTTCATTCTGCTATTATGTCCATCCTCTTTTTGGAGGAGGTGTCTTTCTAGGGCAAGATGAGAGGCCTCAGTGAATGATGGACAAAATTTGTCCCATCACTTCTTTCGTTTTGTCCAACCATCTTCACCTCTGCCGCTCTCTGCCTCTAATCCGTGACTCCTTCACACTATATAACAAAGTACCAAGCCAGATCCAGTATGTTTGCCCAAATAAAATTAATTTTGTAATCCTCTTTTGTTGTTGTTGTTGTTTTTCGATCCTGAAATTGAAATAATTTTACCCTCCTGGATGAATTACAGTAGGGCATGGCCGATTGTGTGTGCTGAAAAATCCATGCCAGTAATGTTACTCACTTCCATATACGACATTTGTCTGGAGAGAACAGAGCCTATCATTCGGGCATTTTCAAAAGGCCATTCCGGCTTTCAACAGGTTAAGTGAGTCACTGGCACATGCAAGCAGACTGTGCTATCAAAACAGGCTCGAGGATGTAACAGACACTAACAGTTACAGAGAACACAGTAGGCATACACACGCATGAGGCTAAGACAAGTGTTTTTGATAGCCACTCACAGTGTCACTCACTCACATCAGAGGCTTGATTGTTATGCCTCTTTGGATCAGTGGAGGATGAGTGGGTACATAGCTGGTTGGATGGACGGACGACTGATGGATGAATGAATGGATGAATGGATGGATGGAAAAACGAAGGAAGAATGGATAGAAGAAGTGCTGACGGATGGATGAATGGACGGAAGAACACAAGGAAGGATGTACAGAAGATGTATTGACGAATGTATGATGGATGGATGGATGGATGGTGAGGGAACTCAAGAAAGAATTAACAGAAGTGCCGACGGATGAATGATGGATGGATGGATAAACACAGAGATACTAGACGAACAACAATTACGAATTAAAATGAGATGACAAAAGCAGCCAGTGAGTAAATGTGCAGGGTTCAGGACAGAGAACAGGTTCAAACATTCATTGTAATTTACGCCAACACCGCAGCGCGACACCACGTGAACTTAGACTATTACAGTAGTTGAGCTAATGTCCAAAATGCGCTTAAGCTTACCATTACAATGACCAAAATTACTGACCTTTTGACCCTCTATCCCTTCGCCCTCGACAACCCTCTATCCCTTCGCCCTCGACAATCTCCTACAGCAGAGCAATCTTTTCTTCTTCCCGCATCCGGCGGAAAGCGATATGCCTCCTGTAGTTAGGATCAAAGGAACCTTCTGAGGCGGTCAAATGTCAAGTGAAGAGCTTTAGCCGCGCCAAGACCATCTACGTGACAACGTGAAGATAATGACAGTTTCATAAGCCAGCCATATTTGTGCGACGTCTTGATCTAGTCAAATTAATTACAGTTTGAATTGCTTGCAAAGACAACTTGATACAGGTATCGGATATATTGCTGGGTAGATGGAGCCAGGCAAAATTACTCACAATGAAGAAAATGATACGTAATAGAACCAAACGCTGAGGGCAGGGTTCAACTTTTTGTCTGCCAGTCCGTTCGTCTCATCCATCCATGAAGTTTCTCCGTCCCGTTCCCCCCTCTCTCTCTCTCTCTCTCTATTCTTTCCATTCGTCCATTGACTTTTTTTCCGCTAGCACTTGTCCGTTTTCATCTGTCACTCTGTTAGTTATTCTTTCCGCCCTTCTGTTTGACCATCCATCCACCTATCCACACAACCAATTTCTCTAGTTCAGAGAACGCTGTTGATTTCTAGAATATCAGGGATTTTACTCCATGATCCTTCATCCCCCCCCCCCCCCCGGTATTTATTTCCTGATTTCTACATCACGTATTCCAAACTGAACAAACCTAGGTGAATAAGTACGTTCAATTTCATACAGATAGAAGGCTTATACAATTAATCACAAAACCAGCCATAATTGTTAGTTTATTTTTTGACATAAACAATTAATTAAGATCGGCCAGATCTTCTATTACAAAAACGTGAGCGTGCGTGAGCAATAAGGACCAGATGAGCAGCACGTGCCGGTGACAGAGCGAAAGGGAGAGAGAGAGAGAGAGAGAGAGAGAGAGAGAGAGAGCGAGAGAGAGAGAGAGCGGCGGTGTGTGATATGCGAGGTGAAAGATGGCATGTATGTGCCTGTGCCACTAGAGCGAGTGAGTGAGTGGGTGAGAGAGAGAGAGAGAGAGAGAGAAAGAAAAGAGGACAAAAAGTTAAGAGTTGGAATGTGTATATGGTGTGCTTGTGTGTGTGTGTGTGTGTGAGAGAGAACGGAGGACGGGGAGGTGAATGAAAAAAAGTATAGCTTACCACACCTATCAAACATGAAAGAGAGCGGAGAAAGAGAAAGGGAGAATATAAAGGCATGTGTATGCAAAGGAGTCGGCGGGGAAGAAGAGGAGGAGAAGGGAGAAAGAAAACAGGGGGAGAGAAAGGCAGGAGAGTGAGTGAGAGAGAGAGAGAGAGAGAGAGAGAGAGAGAGGCACACACGTCATGTACATACATAATATTATAGCCTAGTCTGCTGACGAAAATATTATTATGAAACCAATGATCAGAAATTACTACATAGAGACATTAACTATACTGAAATATCTCAATGTAAGAAAGGGCCAAGCTAAAAGTCATGCTGCTCATCAGATCAAAAGTAAAAACAAAACATTGCGTGGTAAGGTTGGAAGAGAGAAAGACAGAATCAAAGAAAGAAAGAATCAAAGAAAAATAGAGCGACAAGAAAACAAGAAAGGAAGAAAGAAAGATAACGGGAAAGAAAGAAGTGAGAAGGTGGAGAAAAGGGAGAATTTTCCTGCTCTCCATTAACACATTAATGATTTCTAACATTGTGCAATCTCTCTACGCCTCTAATGTCCTACGTCCTTGGCCCAGAAAGGAGGTGGGGCGGGCAGAAGCCGAACACAGCTTTAGGCCGGAGCCACAGTGCGTCTGTGTCTGTGTCGAACTCTCGCCCTGCAGCCGCATGTAGTTAGGTCAGAGCCATAGGCCGACCACATAAAGAAAGCTTCCCGAGGCTGTACTTTCAGCCGCTTCAGCTTTGGAAAGTGCCTGCCTGACCCCACACAGAGAACGCTGTTACATGAAGCTGTTTATTACCG